>JAFMTC010000135.1:41242-55804 GCA_018845635.1 Nicrophorus orbicollis
GTGATTTAAGCACAAATAAAAGCGCGTGTTTCCAATATTATTAATAAATTTAGGTCTTCTCTTAAGTTGTTTTACACATATTTCTTCAAGTACAAATAGTAATAGAAATCTATCAAATCTCTTTTCACTCTGATAACATTTCATGCATAAAATCGTTGATTTGAAATTACTAATTATGATCCACCTTTTAAGTAATTACTAACAAACAGTAATCGTTTGAAAAGCCCGTGATTTAAGCACAAATAAAAGTGCGTGTTTCCAATATTAATAATAAATTTAGGTCTTCTCTTAATTTGTTTTACACATATTTCTTCAAGTATGAATAGTAATAGAAATCTATCAAATCTCTTTTCACTCTGATAATATTTCATGCATAAAATCGTTGATTTGAAATTGCTAATTACGATCCACCCTTTAAGTGATTACTAATAAACAGTAATAGTTTGAAAAGCACGCGATTTAAGCACAAATAAAAGCGCGTGTTTCCAATGACCGAAACGATTACACAAGGCATAAATTTATTCAAAATTCCATAAATACATACATATAAAAAAACAGATACCCATTTAAATTTGTATATATATGTGGGGCGTCGCGACGCCCGAATCCATACACGCACATTGAAATTCAAATTGTTGTGCGTCGGGAATTTATTTAGTTTTGTGCCGGCGCCGGTGAGTTTCATTATGCAAATTTCAACCGTTACCTATTATTATTAGTATTGTCTAATTCACTACGGCACATTGCGCCCTTTTGTTCATCTTCACTCGTCAACGATGAGAATGTTGTTACAATTATTATTATAATCTTGGGTATGAAAAGGGTTTTGATTTCGCGTTGAAAAGCACACACAATAGAAATGTACTCGAAATATAGAGATGATTGTTCACACAAGAAAATTTTTACGTTTCATGCAGCTAATATTTCAATTTTCATTATCATTGTAAAAGCATTTTCCTTTTGAATTGACGAAATTTTCGAATAGTAATTTAACTTAGTTATATAAGAATGTTACAAAACCTAGCTTAGTTAACAGAAAACATTGAATTTTTAACTAATTCCACTGTTTTAATTTAAACAATATCTCACAGAAACTAATTTAAGAAAAATATAAATAATAATTGCAATATGCAAGAATATTTTATAAAAAAATCATGAAAACTCGTAAACTAACATAAAACCGTGAATTTCATAACTAATTCTACAGTTTTAATTGAAAAGTTCACTTTTAAAAACATATTTTACAAAAATATCAAAACATATTTTACAAAAGTTATAATTTAAGATTTTTTTATTGAAATTTTTAATGTCAAATTTCTCATAGTGAAAATTAATTTATTTTGTAAATCAAAAGAAAATCTAGTTTTATTTAAAACAGTTTTATATTTATTCAAAAAATGTTTTCTTTGCACTTTATAAAAATGTTCAGATTTTATTTTAACATGAAAATGGAATTAAAAATGTATTGTTTTATTTTTCGTTAAATTAAAACAAAACGAACTTTTCCATTAATAAATCACAATGGAAAAATGAAATCCCTGATGTCCATTAATTTGTTTCAAATAGCCCACATCATTTCACAGCTTCCACATGAAAAACTTTAATCCAAATTGAAAACAAACATTCCTACAATTGATTGAAATCACATTTAATCTTTATTTATTAATGAAATAATTAACAACAACAACACAATCAAAAATGTATGTTGTTTTTTCTTAGAATCTTTTACATTCATTCAAATACCACAAGAAAAAGTCCAATGAATGGACTCCAATTCGGGGTTTTATTTTATTCTCTCGAAGTTAAAGCGAAACGTATAACAAGTTTTCATTCAACTTTCACGAAGGTAACGCAAATTTCTTTTATGACAGGCATCCCTTCTTAACAGAGCAGACACTTTTTTCCTCTACGAGCACAATTTTCTTCTTGCATCTGACGAGATTCGTCTCATTCTTTGTGCGGAATGAGAAAATGAAAGGCACAGTTTTTCTCTGGAAATGTAATAAGTCTGCAAATAATTAATATCAAAAAAAATAGCGAGAGAAAAACATTATTATATTGTTGTTGTTAGTTCTTATTAGATTTCTTTTGTTGTGTCTCATCTTTGAATTCTCATCATTAAATTCAATATTTAATACTACTTTTTTTCATTTAATATTTCCACATTGTATTTTCATTTCCACAAAAAACAAATATATTAAAAAAATAGAAAAATTGGTACTACAAACGTAATTTCCATGTCTATTAGTTTGACTATATGTTTTCAATTAACAATAACTTTTTATAAATGAAAACATCGTTTACTTTGTTGAAATTATAAAGTTGAAAAGCTGGAAATTGGTACTTTATACGTAATTTCAATGTCTATTAGTTTGAATAGCTGATTTGCAAAGTGTGTAAAGATAATTAAACCACATTCATATGGAAATTACAAAGACAATTCAAATGTAGACAGATTCATTGTGAAAAGGTATAATTACTTTCAGTTACCACACAATTAATTAACACCCACATAAGGTTTCAACTATGTATAAACTTTACTTTAAACTGTTGTAATCACAATATGTATAAGCTTCTGTAAATGTTTGTTACAGACTTCAGTTTTCCAATTAATCTTAAGTATTTTTATGTAATTCTTCTCAAAACATGTTATTTAAAACTATAAATGTATAATCTTTTAACACATCATATAAAAAAATTGAAAATACATGCAATTTTCTACTAAAAATCAAGAGATTTATGTTAATCTTATATTGAAAAAGCATATATGTAAAACAAAACCTGATTTGCTTTCATTTATTAGTGAAAAATTAAAATTAGCAAATGAAGAAAAAACTTGCAATTTTCAATTAAAAAATAGACTTTTATGTTAATTTTATATAGAAAGAGCATAGATGAAAAAGCCTGATTTGGATTGATTAATTGGTTAATTTAAAATTCTAAAGAATCCCGCCTAAACGTAAATAGATAGGGAAACGTAGTGACTGGTGCTAATTAATTAGAATACCTTTACGAAAACAGTTCTAAATTTATGTTTAATGTAAACCATAGTTAATTAATCGTTCGCACAATGGAAATTTTCGTATCGGAATTTCCTCATCCTTTCATCCAAGTTATTCCGGATTTAATCAAGCGCATTTTAAAGAATTCTTCGAAAATTTCACTTAGTTTTTGTGCACAACTTTGGACATAAAAACAACAAATAATTGAATAATCGCTGCGTTATTAATTTTTTTGCTAGAACGCAATTATTTTCGCATTAAACGAGTCAATTAAACGAGATATTTTCCTATTTTCGCTACGTAATAAATTGTTGCTGTTATTTCTCATGTCCAAAGTTATTGATTTTAAGAAAACTAATACAATTAATTAACAATAAATTATGACTAATAAATTAAACAATTTACTTTCAAATATTTTATAAATGCTGAAAATAATGTATTTATTTCAAGAAAAAAAAAACTAAATTTTTAATAGAAATTATTATCTAAATTTAAAACTGACACACAAACTAGTTTGTAACATCATTATTTACGTTGATGTTTCCGTTAAAACTTTCCCTTTTCTGCTTAATAAAAACCCACACACGTAATATTACGCAAGGCGCGTCCATCAAACGGATGAATTCCCTTATTTTCACTAGCCTTTCTTCCCTTTCTGATGTCGGAAAAAAGAGAACTTTTTTTTTCGTTCCAGCTCGTCTTCTGTGGATTATAAAAACAAAACTGTATAGAGCTCAAACAATTCGTTTGGTCGAATGTGGAGAAGAAGGGAACAAAAAGTATATTCGTATAGAACAGAAGAGAAACGCCTCGTGAATACGTAAAAAAAAATGCGGTACTTACCATCTTTTCCTTTTGGGGTGAGGAAAAACTTGAATGTGGAAAAACCGAATGAAACGAAAACTTGATTTTTAGGGAATATGCTTCAGTTGCTTTCGGAGCAGACGTTTTTAATTAAGTTTGTAGTGAACTGTTCATTATAATGCTTTATTTTTGAACAAAAATAATTGGGTTTAAAAGCGAAAACGTGTATTTATGAATTTTCTAAATTAACTTCAGCAAAAAAATGTATTTAGTTGTTTACTGTTTCTTATTTTGGTGGCTAATATTGAAAATTAATTATTGTACTGAGAATCCATCAATTTTCATTTGTCATTTCAATAGCTTTTATTAAATTATTACTTTTATTAATTTATTTCAATAAAAAATAAAATATTTTAAGGTGAAGTTGAAATTTACGTGAATACTTAAAATATTACGTTAAAGTAATTATATTAAGAGAGAAAATCAACAAAACTTTTCATAATTTATTTCAAGCTTTTCCAATGATTGACAAAAATTAAATATGAAAAGTTTGATGTTGATGAAATTTGCTTATGTCATTATTTTAAGACAGAAAATCATCTAAACTTTCCTGTCAAACACTTCCAATTTCTTGTTTGTTTTATAATTACAACAATTTCTTATAAATTATTGCTTTTTTTATTCATAAAACAATTAACTATTGAACAGTGTGTTATTAATTCAATTATTACCAATTAATTATTGGGTTTACAGAAAACAACGTTTAATAGGTTGTCTACATATTGACACGTGTTTGATTGATATTTGGAAAATTTTCATTTGGTATGGGAAACAAGTAAAACGAAAACTTTCTTACATCGATTATCGTTGATGAGTTTGCAATGTACACGTGTTGAATTGTTCACCTGTTGCAAACTCGTGGAATTGCTGGAATTCTTGCTTAGCTTTGTTACATTTTGCTATGAATATAGAAGTTTATCAATGAGTGTTATGTAACTAAGTAATTTACCTCATGTTGTTTTCGTGATGATCTTCAAAAGATGATGTTAAATCCTCTTGTTTGATCTCCAGAAATCTATCCTATGTCTATCCTATGTCCTTTATGTATATTTTATAAGCTTGGGGTGAAATTTCACTAGTAAAAGCACACAAAATTAAATTATTCACAAATTATTCTTATGTGCATTTAAAATCTAAATTTGTTGTTACTTTTTATTCAAATTTTCAAACTGTAATAGTCTCATTGTGATTGTTTCTTTCTTAACCCAGTTTTATCCTCTTTTCTCAAGCTAAACTAAAGCCTCTTGATTATTTAGTTTGTTCGATTACTCAATCATTCTTGATCCTCAGTGACAATCCGAATTCCTCATCTTTGTCGACCCAAATGCGTTTTCCCGATCTTTCCCTAATCCTAACTGATCCAAACCAAATTTTCTCTTTCCATCAAATGGTAAACCCTTTCAAGTTCTCATCTTATTTCTTATTGATATCTTGTTCATTAATATGAGTGAGTTGTTTTTAATTTTTACTAAAATTGCTACGACAATTTCATAAATAATTTCTTATTAGTATCTTCGTTTAACATTACAAATATTGACATTAAAATTAGTACTAAAAAGTTCATATTTTTGCTAATATTGATCAATTTTACTAAGAATCTCATGAATTATCCCAATACATTTATTAATTAAGTATTAATATTGACTGAGATGTTTATAATTTGTATTAAAATTGCTAAAGTTTATGACAAATTCATCAATAATTTCTTATTTAAATCATGGTTTAACATTACACATTAAAATTAGTAATAAAAAGTTAATATTTTTTGCAAATATTCTTAATATTTAGAAATTTTACTAAGAATCTCATTCATTATTTCAATACATTTATTAATTAAGTATTAATATTGACTGAGAAGTTTCTAATTTTTACTAAAATTGCTAAAATTTACGAATATTTCATAAACAATTTATTATTTGAATCTTCGTTTAACATTTCTCATGTTGATATTAAAATTAGTAATAGAAAGTTCATATTTTTTGCTAATTATAAATTTTACTAACTAAATTTCATTAATTATTTTTTATACATTTATTAATTAAGTATTAGTTTAAGATTACGAATGAAAAAGTTTTGATTTTTGCTATGAAAGCAGAAATATTTCAGTTGAAAAAAAAGTTAATTAAAACTTTTTTTCTGCGGAAAAGCAAAATTAAGCTCTATCTAGATCTTATTATAATAACTTTTTTCATATAACTTTTAATTGCATTTGTTAACAAATGCGTAATTGCTAATATTTATGGATTTCGAGTAGCAACAATAACAAAATCCCATTATTTTATCAACATACCAGAAGTAATAAATTCACTTCCATTAAAAGACCCAAAAACGCGATAAAACCCAAAAAAAACGGCCGAAAATCATCTTTTTTATTGTATAATTGCTACGGGATTCGGCTGAAAGGGATGCGGAGATAGACATTAATATTTGCTGAGATTAAATGGACCGCAAGGCCTTGTTTGTATAATATTTCGATTACGGAGATTCGCATTGCTGTTGTAAAAGAGGAAAACGCGCTGGAAAGTGAGAGAGCAAAAAGTTAATTTACTTCTTTAGTAAACGAGGGAAGGCATAATGAGTTATCACGTTTCGGTGGGTGTTGAGATTCCCTCGACGTAACAAGAATCCGGATGCTGCGAATGACTTATTAAGTTATTAGCATCTTAAATCACCCGTTTTCTACATAAATCTTACGAAGTGGAATATGGAAAGTTACGAATCTGGAGCTTATTCAATCATTGATATTAGGAGAACGAATAATTTTAGTTTCATAGATGATATATATCTATAAACCAATTTATAACTAAATTCAATAAGTGAAAACATAGTTGTTTTTAAGATGTATTTAAACTAATATAAGTTTCCTTCTTCAAGATATGAAACAAATCAACTAAAATAACGAGATTTTCATGAAAAATTCTTTAATTTCACTTTATAATTATATATTTTTTCATCCACATCAACAAAAATTAAATCTTTTAAACCTTTAAGAAAAATGTTTTATTCACAAAATGTAAAATTAAACACTAAATTTACATTATTTTCTTGTTTCTCTTCGATTTTCCTTTAGTTTTATTGATGTCCCTCTGTAAATATTAATACGCGTCCCTTGGGTTCGGACAAAATCCATAAATCAAATTTACCGCTCTTTTCTTCGATTTCCTCTACTTCTTTCTTCCTCCAGTTTCCTTTTTTTTCATCTCAGTGCGTGTTTAATTTTCCAATTGAGTAGAAAGATTTGATTTCGTCTCTAAACAGAAGGAAACCCGAGTTCATTCCGGATTGTTTTTCCAATACATTATTTATAAGAGTCCGAAAAAACAACCCGAAAAAAAATGATTGTAGTGCACACATTGACCTGAAGCATTTCATAAATCATGCAATAGCAAACACAGACGTATTTGTTGACCCTTTCTGAGTATTTGTACGAAAGGGTTTTTATGATACTTCAAGTAATGTAGTGCATTTGTACAGTTTACGTAAAGTTGATGAATCATTTCCTATAATACAATCATTTCTTTTTATTGATTTATTAACATCAGTTCTAACAAATTTATACAACATATTTAGGCAAAATATTTAGGACAAAAGCATATGAAAACTATTAATTTATAAACATTAATATTTTGTTATTAGAATTAATTTGTTTATCACAAATATTTCTTAAGCAATAACTTTATATTGATTTAATTATAATTCTATTAAATTTAGTAGTAACATTATTTCATATAAACATACTTTTGTGTACTCGTTATTTTATAATTTATTTAAATTTTACTCAATTTAGTTTATTTCCAAATTTTCAAACAGCTTTTTTTTAAATCTATTTGAAACCAAACTATAAGAGATTTTACTGCATAAATCACTAAATAAAACTAAATAGTTTGATGCTAAAATTGTTTTAGTATAGATTTCATATTTTTTGTTTGTATTAAGAAAATTTCAAGTGAATGTGGTGAAGAGATTGCATATGCATTTTGCATTTAAATGAAGAATTTAAATTGGAGCGTGATCAGGTTGTTAGCAACACCTTGATGTCCCTTGCATGCTCTCATCGTATCCGATTTCCCCGACACCATCCGCCTCCTAAGTAAATTGCAAACTGCAAACTTCAGCATACAGCAATATTAATTGAGCATTACACAGGCTTATCATTTTCCTTTATATACCGAATCAATTACAAACTTCATGTCACTAAGAACATCAAGGTGAATATTGGAATTACGTTTGCTTCTCAAAAGCCCAATTGTAAACTCAGTTAAACTTGTTACTAGCTATTTCGATTTCAATTTGTAATATTTTATATTAAGATTTCGTTCAATTTATGTATATAAATTTATATAATAGTATTCAATGCAGCAATAATTACAATAAGTAAACACAATGCAATAAAAAGCAAGAAATAAAAATATAATTATCTTGCTACAAATTGTTGTTTTGCAACTTTCTTCTGAATTACAGTACTATTGAAACCTTCAATTTTTTATATACATAACCAATAGCTTAGTTTGTGATTTACATGATTATACAATATGATATTTCTATGAATTACGTACATATTGATTATACTTTACGTTTACATTAAATATGAAGTATCTTTTCTAACTCAGTACTACGTTCATTGGAAATAGTATGAGATTATACAAGTTTATTCCTCTTAAGAAGTGGATTATTGAAACTTTTTGTAATGTTTAAAATAAATATCGTTTTGCAGGGGTGATAAACTTTTCTGTACTTAAGATCTACTTGTTATCTTAAATAATATATAGATAATCCTGTCGTTTGCGGTAACCGAAAAAATGATTGATTCGTAGTAGCTTTTACAAACTGAAAAATCAATTTTGACTATAAATTTCAGGAAATCCGCTTCGAATGTAACCGATAGCACGTTGGAAAGTCTGAACGCTTTCCTTTTATATGATTACATACTTATCTTTATAACGTTTATGGTAACTGAGAAAGCTAATGATTTATCGTTGATGAAATGCATTTTTTTAAGTAAAAATCATTCAATTGCAAGAAAACGGTTATATCTATATAAATAACTGTAAATATTACTAAATATTTTTATGGTAACAGAGAAAATTAATGATTTGTAAATGTTTGTAAAATAAATGTAGCTGTTGTAAGAGGATACAAACTTTCCTTTTTGTTTGTATATTTAAGAGCAATCTATCAAAAGCTGAAAAATCGCCTTGGAGAACAAGAAACTACACTCCTGAATTTCGTCACCCTTATTCGAAGTGCCCCAGGTTGCCCATTACCGAAAAAAAGAAACTTTCGTCGCAAGAGCTGCGTTCGAATTGAATAGCAACGTCCTTAGAGGACATCCATGTCAGAAGGACACTCATTCCTACTCCCACATTTCCGCACTCAAACACGCCCAACCTTTTATTTCATTTCTATTTCACCAAAACAACAGCATCGACAAAAAGTAAAGAAAATAAAACAACAATTTACAGAGAACTTTTTAAAGGTGTCACTTTCAATTTTTCTTAAATTTTAGTGCCATTGCTTAACGATCTTTTCATTTCATGTTAACAACATTAATAACAACAACAAAAGTAACGAAATGAAACAATACTTTTCTTCAATAAGTACATCTTCCTGCGACGATTTTCGTTATTATTTTCATATTAATATATGATATTGATATTTGAAAGGAAAAAGAGTGATACTTTCTCACCATCAAATTTTCCTTAAATTTGAGTGCTCCGGTGCAGTGCAATGTGCCGTTGCGTAACGATGAGGTATCTCTCGACGTAAATCCGCCTGCGAACATAAAACAAACGCCCGTCTTCGCCAACTTTGCTTGATGTGAAATACTCAAGGTGGCTCGGATGATGTATGCTCTGACTAGAAACTATACTTCATCTCCTGAAGTTACGATGGAAGTAATCGATATTTTAATACTCTAAAATCCAAATTAAGCTCGTGTATACATTCTGAGACTCAAATTTTATACTATCCTAATACCTTGTTAATTCACAGATTCACATAAATTTGATTGTATAAAATTATGAAGATATTCTTAAAGACAATACCCCAAATATAATACATTGTGTTCACTCTTATGAAATTGAATGAAAGTATTGACTCATGCTCTTAAACAATTAAATTAACCTTTATTAAGTATACTTTGTAATAGGAATACGTAGATAAATGTACTCATAGTCGCCTAACTACATTCTAAAGGTTGTCGGTTCGAATCATATGATTTTGTGGTTACTTTCTGGGCATATACCAGTTCTTTAGGACTGAGGTCATTGATTCCTGAAAAAACAGTCTTCAAGGGATTAGTTGTTCCAAATAGGTGCCTTCAAAGACGTGGTAATTTACTGAAAATCTGAAAGTATAGATTCATTTTTTGTTGTTATCAAATTTCCTGTTGATATTAATTTCAATTTCCGGTGTCATCGAACGAGTTCCTTACAAGAACTTTATCACTTGTATTGGTATTGTTGTTAAGTTTCTTATTCATTTTGTATAATACTTCTATTTTTTTCTTCTAAGTACACTGATCTTGTCAAATCAACCGTTGGAACTACGCTAACTTAGTTTGTATATAACTTAGTGCACATAACTACAATTAGGTTTGAAATATGCACTTGTTCAAAAAATGTTGTACTGAGAACAACTGCTGCTTTTGACACTAAATGCAAACCGAAAACGGGTGAAGAGTATGCTCCTGTTGCAACCGTTGGTCTTCAGGTATTAACTTTTATTTCCACTCAATAATTACAAAAAAAAATCGCAATTTTTAACTATCTGTTACTTTGTTTCCACGTGTATCAACTTATTTTTTATGTAACTACATACACTTAATTTATAGTTGATTGTGTAATTGCAACAATTTTTCCACACACACTATATATTACTTCATTTACTACAGCATAAATATTCCGTTAGATATTGTAATTTACAGCCAAAACAATTCTTTTTTTTTAATTTTATGATAAATTCCTTCCTTGAGAATTTAATTGTAGAAAACCAATTAAATTTAAATTTTCAGTACAACAAAATTCAATACAATTTTCCGGAATTGTATCACGAAAGCAGCGTTAATTAATAATTGGAATAATAAAATTGTAAAATTGCAGCTAACGAGGAGATTCATTAAATCTCGGAAATGTCCAGTTTTGCGTAATAAAAATATAATTGTATAATTTAATAAGTAACCTTTGTTTCAATTACATTCGTTTGTACAAAGTAATTATCATTTGTTTTTTATTACATTTGCATTTAATTAACTATTTCATTTCATTTCTATTAATTAATTATATAAAATAATACATTCATACACGTATTGATTGTATATTTAAACAATTTTATAAGATTCTAAATTAATCTTTTCATAATCTTATAGAACCTAAACTTACTTAAACAAACTAAAACTTTCAAATATTAGAGTTAAGTCGCTTTTCATTACAAAATTGACAATTGTTATTTCAATATAAACTGGAATTAAATATAATTTAACAAATTTATATTAGACTGCAACATATGTTTTCCTAATATTACATAACTTAACTAAATGAAAACATATTTTTTTTACATATTTTATTTCAAATCTATTCGAGAAGACATTTAGTAAATCAGTTCATAAATTTAAACAAGAAATCTAAGATAAAACTAGCAGTATATTTACATATATAAACTATTTTTTTTAAGAATCTCACTTAATTTTATATTCTTTCTTTTTAATGTAACCTAAATCTTCATATAAATTAAATGTAACCAAATCAACACATCGTTTCTATAAGAGTCTAAACTAATCCAAAACTAAACAAGTATAGAAGATTTTCTTGAAAATTTCATGAAAATTAAAGTTTTATTTTATTAAATTGATATCATCATGTAATGAGTAATTATTCTCAACAAATAATGATATTCAAAGCTGCATTTACTTTATAAGTGAGTTATAAATAAATTGATGCAAATTTCATATCGCATAATTACTTATGTAATTACCGACAAATTATTTCCACTTGAATGCTCGGTAAAGAAAATGTATAAATAGAAGAAATTTTGTGCTCGTAATAAGGATCGTTCACTAATTAACATACACTATAAGGGAAACGCCTACTAATTAAATAGTTACGTTAAACACGTTTACTCGTTGGGTATGAAATATGCAAGAAAACAAGACAAAAAACGAACACTACGAAATAATTGAAGTGGAAGTCGCTCGAAACAAATCGTTAGACGTAATTTATGAGTAATGTTGCTGCACGTAAACAATTTCCAAGGTGCAAACAATTATGCGAAACTGCGGCATATTAATATCGTCCGTCTCTGCATCAAGTTTTCGCCCGATTCGCCCGAATCGAGGAGTTAAGTTCTCGACAAGACGTGCTGTTTTTCTTTCCACTTGCGGTGCCGAAAACTTCGAGCCAATTAATTCCAATTACATAATTTCACTGTTTTACTTCGTGTCTTCTACTACATATACACACACAAAGTAGACACATTCGAACTTCGAAAAGGTTACCCGTTAGGTCAATGTCGTCGTAATTGCTTTCAGAATTCCGATGGGAAGGCAAACACAAAGAAAACAAACTGTAATCAAACAATTTATTATCCTTTATTTTGTTTCAATTGAAGTTATTTATTTGCAATATAATGTTCCATTCTCACTGTGAGTGACATGAGACATAGATCTTTGTCAAACGTGCCGGGTTTACTATTAATAATCATAGATTCTGTTGTACCTAATACATCAGCTGTCAATGATGTAGTAAGTACACCTGCGATATATTTATGTCTATACAGTACTTAGTGTGGAAGCACCATAATAAAATATAACAATTATTTAAATGGTTAAGATTCCCTGCGTTACAAAAATCCGATGCGAAAGGTGCTAGGTTCAAATTTCACCAGATTTTTTTACCGGAATTCCAAAATTCAGCAAAATAAGGTAGTGGTACAGAAAGGGTGTCTGACAAAATGCCGTAATAATAAATAAATAAATAAATCTCATAATTTATTATAATTATTCGTAAATATAATAGATGGAGTTACAGTACAAGCAAGTATAGTAAATATAGTTGATTTTATTTAAATTTTTACTAAGTTTCTATTAACTTTAGATCTATAAATATAACAAACAACACAAATTTCAGATCTCCTTGCTTTGTTCTATTATTATTTATGTACTAATTATACTTAGTTCTATGGGCAATTAAACGTAGAACAACTATTTTGGCAAAGGATTGTACGTGTTGAGATAGAGTTGGGCTTCTACGGGATTAATTGTGCGTAATTACGTCATGATAAGGGATTCCGTTGTGTATTGAAACTTACCTAAAGTCGCGTTAATTCTCAATGGTTAGCCACTTTAAATACAGTAAAACATTGTTTAGCGCCTTCTTGATTCAATATAACACGATCTAAAATCCTCAAAATTTACTTATTTTGCTATTTTCTAAACTGGTCTTTATATTATTATACCTTAGTTTACAGTTTTTTTTTAAGTAATTGTCGTCTAAGAAACGCGTCAATCAAACTTCTTATATAATAATTAAATTTATGCAACTTTATATACCCCTTTGGGTTAATTACAATTGCAGTTTGGGAATAAGTAAATTTGAAAGCAAACATATGAAATATAATCGAATACACCCATACCTCGCTATACGGCCGCTCTTTATACGGTATATCTGCATGTTGCCAATCTTGCGCAAACGCAATAATTGATTCGTTATACGGCTTTACGCTTTGCGGCCAGGTTTCGTGGAACGTATCTAGGCCGTAAAACGAGGTATGGGTGTATTTTAGCTTTTCATCTTCATTTAAATTAATTAGTTTAGTCAAACATTCTGAAATAATCTTTCTTTTTTTTAATAAGATTATAATTAATGTATAATACAAATTCAAATGTTCTGTAACTAACTATGAAATAGCAGCAGGATTTCTATAATTTAATGTTATTTTTCTATGATATTCAAATACTAATTAATATATTAGTTTTTTCAAATATTTGTTTTTCAATACCAAATTTCGTGAATTCCATGAATTTCATTTACAAACTGAATATTGCATGTACATTAGATATTACAATGATATTTCTTGTATATTTAGCTTCAATTTAAATGAATAAAGTTTCAATAAGCATTAGGATGTTTTCATGAAAATAATTTACATGTGTACAACTTTTTGTGCAGAATTTTGTTCATTGAACTTTAATACAGTTTTATAGACTTCTGAAAACTATAAACAGAGAATAAATTATATAAAATTTTGACGGAATTCAATTTTTTCATTTTTTACAACATTATAGAATTTATAAATACAAATTTATTTAAGTAATTCTATTAATACGAAGGGTTATTTACCATTGGTCTTTCTTTCCTAAAATATGTATATTAAACATATTTATTGAGCCAAAGTGTTATTGAACGAGGTATTGCTGCCCTTATTTAAATAATATACTTATTTTTATATTATTCAAATATTTGTAAACAATGTTAATTTTAAAATTATATACTAACATTAATTAAAATTAAAAAATCTACTTAATTATACAATAGAATAAATCAATCTTAACATCTATAAATATAAGATTTATAAGTTGAAGAATGATGTAACACGGAAATTCGGAACCAAGTTTAGCCATAATCCCCCGAAACAGGTTGTATTGTATAGCCAATACTGATCCCACAATCCATCGGCAACCATCAATAAACCTAATAATAGA
>JAFMTC010000136.1:0-21935 GCA_018845635.1 Nicrophorus orbicollis
CCAAACCCGAAAGGAAGGCTGACGAATGGATTAGCATTTTTGAAAGACATCTCTCCTTCGGTTGATCGCAACCAACGATCCGGGATGAATTCTTCTGGTTTTGGGAAATACTTGTCCAATTTACTTGCATACAAATTTGCCATAAACACGTTTATCTTGAAAATATATTAGATTTAATTGTAAATTATAAAATTAGAATATTCACCCCAGCAGGAATTTGATATCCACCCAACACGACATTCTTCGTGGTTTTCCTCAAGTTTCCTGTTCCTATTGGAGCCATTCTGAGCGATTCTTTAATAACGGCTTTCAGATACGGCAGATTACTTAAAATTTCTTTAGTCAAAGGTGTATCTGCATTAGGCAAGGCTTCCAGCAACTCCTTGCGCAATTTCTTCTGCACTTCCTGGTGTTTCGCAAGGAAATATAAAATCACCGCTGTCGATTTTCCCGTCTTAAAATCACAACTGTATAAATTAAAGTCCTGCATCGACATGAAATACTTACAGTATCGATTCCTGCAGCTATCATATCCAGCGTCATAACCATTGCAACTTGCTTATTAATTTTTAACAGTTTTTCGAAAGAACTCTTCTCGTGTTCAGGTTTGTTATGATCCAGCGCGTCGTAAGCTTCATTAATATACTTGAAGCATATCCTGAAACTCCGAAATGTACTTCATGAACTTGCAAACAATATTTACTCACTGTGTAACGAAATCTTCGTATTCAACAAACTTCCTCCAAGTCGGCAAATTATATTTTATACAAAATTTACCCACCGGAGTCAAGTCGATAATAAATGCCAATTTGAAGAGTTCCACGACGTAATTAATTAAGTTCTGAACTTCTTCCGTTGGTTTCTCATCCAAGCAACCCAACCTCCTATCCAAAGCTATAACACCTATTGATTCCAAAGCCCATTTGTTGATTTCGTTTTCGAAATTCGCCGGCATTTCGTTATTTTTCGCCATCAACTTCTCCATTCTTCTCATGAAATCATCGGCAACCGAATTCATCGAAGATATGTAAAGTTGAGCGGTGCGTGGTTGCAAGAAAATTGGATTCACTTTAGACCTCAGTTTGTACCATTCTTCACCGTGCCTATAATGGTATTAACATTAGTGTGCACACTTCAAAAACAATCCAAAATGTACATATTTATTAAACCCATTCCGTTATAAATGTCTTTTCTAGTCACACTCCTGTAATGATTTACGCTATGAAAGCCGTCCCTTATAGGCCACATTCCCTCGTTGCGAAACATCTACAAGAAATGCATTCAAATAGTTCACTCAGGCTAGTTTATGAAGAATTACCATTTCGAAAAGTTCTGGATTGTAAACCATGATCATCGAACTATTGCGAACTTTTCTTAAGAGGCAAATATCGCCGTACTTCTCATGCAATCTGTAGTTTTTAGTATGATTAATATATCAAATGCATCTTTTTGAGATACGAACCGCATATGCACTTTGTCTTGATTCATCTTAAAGTCTTTAGTGAGGAAGCGCCATGCATTTCCAACGATCGGTAATGGTTTCGGTCCAGGTATGCTTTCGAAAGGTTTCGCCCCATCCCAACCAGGCGGATTATCAAAACTAGCACTGTTAATGTCTCTGGATACCGTAAGACTTTGCACTTTGCTGAAACAACGTTTCAGATGCCGCCTGGAGACCATATTTCCCATCATTGTAATTCGAAAAACACAGGAACATATAACGGTAACAACAAAAAAATGAATGTAGTAGGTAGTCTTGATAGTATATGTAATTAAGTCGAGGAGAAACAGCTGATTTTAAAACGATCAAATCCGAATAAAAACGAAGATTATGTTATAAAGTCTAAATTAAGAAACATACTTGAGATTGTAAAAAAAAAACACTTCAATCTCTAGTTTTCATACTTTCAAATTTAAGTAATCATTCAGTTTTTCAGTTTCAAATTCTTGCAAAGTATGAATAATCAAAATTTTAATTAAATAAATCAAATTCTTATGCTATTTGAGTTGAATACATTTGAATTGTACATGTGAAATATTTCTCATGATAAACAATAATTTTGTAACGTAATCTCAACAAGTAATTATATTTTAAGTCTTATCTATTTACAGTAATTAAACCAAAGTTGATTTTTCCAAAGTCGGTGACCTAAGCAGAGATAAATAAATGAAATTACGTTCTTATTAAACTTTGCATTAACTTTATTTATGAATTATTTAGAATTCAAGGTCTTAATGCATATTTTCTAGAAGTGCATATCATTAAGAAATTGTTATTGTGTCATTCTAATTATTGAAGATTAAATATAACTTTTTTGTATATCTCGTTTTTGTGTTGTTGTTTACATACTAACGTATAATGTGTTATCAATGTTGTTATCATCTTCAGAGAAACGTATTGTAATTTATAATATTTATATAAATATAAATACTGTTTATGAATAATTAACATTGAAGTAAACTTTTTAATATACTCAAATTCGTGTTTGTGTATAATTAATTAAATTCTTGTTACATGTAGTTTTAAAGGTGATTTGATTCCATATATAAGCTGAGTTTCAAAAAGCATGTCTTCGTGGTGCCAGTCTAATTGGAAATTCCTTATAATCTAAAATGGATTTTTGTAATTTGTGCTCTTTTCGAATCATGTCAAGTATATGTCACCTTGGAAATAATGATCTCAATTTGTAAGCTAGCAAGCCGTCTGCCTATGCAAGTTCTAGGCCCAAATCCGAAAGGAAGACTAACAAAAGGACTAGCACTTTTGTGAGACATTTCATCTTCAGTTGAGCGCAACCAACGTTCCGGTATGAATTCCTTTGATTTTGGGAAATGCTTCTCCAAACGACTTAGGTATAAATTTGCCATGAAAACGTTAACCTGCAGAAGATATATGATGAAAATTTTAATGGATAAATTTCAAAAAATTACACCGGATGGAATTTGATATCCTCCCAAAACAACGTCCTTCGTGGTTTTCCTCAAATTCCCAGTTCCAATTGGAGCAATCCTCTGTGCTTCTTTAATAACTGCTTTCAAATAAGGTAGATTATTTAGCATTTCTTTAGTTAAAGGTGTATCCGCATCAGGTAAAGCTTCCATCAATTCTTCGCGCAATTTCTTCTGCACTCTCTGATTTTTCGCGAGCAAATACAAAATTGCTCCAGTCGATTTCCCCGTCTTCAAATCACACATTGTTAAATCAACTTCTCACAACTTAAACTCTCAATACGTACTGTATCGATTCCAGCAGATAACATATCCAAAGTCGTAATCATTGCAAACTGCTTATCAATTTTCAGCAGTTTTTCGAAGGCGCTCTTCTCGTGCTCCGGTTTACTGTGATCCAAAGTATCGTAAGCCTCGTTTATATACTTGAAGCAAACCCTGCAAATTCTGTTGATGACCAAAGTTGCAATTCCATGAATAATTACTCACTCTGTCACAAAATCTTCGTATTCGACGAACTTCCTCCACAGCCCCAAATTATACTTTATAGAAACGTTTCCGAATGGTGTCATATCAATGACAAATAAAAGTCTGAGCAGTTCCACCACGCAATGAATTAAAGTGTGAACTTCTTCCGTCGGATTCTCATCTAAACAACCGAATCTTCTATCCAAGGTGATAATACCGATCGATTCCAAAGCCCATTTATTGAGCTCGTGCTCGAAGTCCTCCGGCATCTCGTTGTTTTTCCTCATCAAATTGTCCATTCTTTCGATGAAATCCCGAGCAACCAAATTCATGGACGGTATATAAAGTTGCACAGTGAGCGGTTGCATAAAGATCGGATTGACTTTCGATCTCAGATTTTGCCAATCCGCGCCTTGCCTACAATTTTGTTAACATCAGAGCAGTTTCCTTCGAATGTTATATGAACTACATTGTTAATAAACCCATTCCGTTATAAGTTTCTTTCCTGGTCACGCTCCTGTAATGATTCAAACTTGCAAACCCGTCTCGTATTGGCCAAACTCCCTCATTGCGATACATCTGCATGTTAAATGTGAATAAACTGATAATCAGTGCAAATATGGTAGGTTTACCATTTCGAAAATTTCAGGTGAATATACCATTAGCATATCGGATCCACGGACGTTCCTTAAATTGCAAATATCGCCGTACTTCTCGTGCAAGCTACAAGATCAAATGTTTACATGTATTTATTATTTCTGATGTTTTCAGTTACTCCGAATGGAATTTGTCTTGGTTTCTCTTGAAATCGTCAGACAGGAAGCGCCAGGAGTTTCCTACTATTGGCAACGATCTTGGTCCGGGGATACTTTCGAAAGGTTTCGCTTCGTCCCAACCAATTGGTTTAATGTTACCATCATCTTTCGATATAGTTTTCGCCTTGCAGAAGCAACGTTTCTGTAGGTGTTGTTTTACCAACACATTTCGAAACATTACAATTTCAATGCACTTGATAATATTCTAAGCGAAACAGAACAACATTATGCGCGTATGCTACTGGCATTGAATTTATACATGAGCTCACTATTCAGTCCTAGAATTCTGAAATCGTCACTGATTATACGGAGCGCTCCGAATAAACACGAACTTTCTCCATTGAATCAATGTATCAAACGAATTAATTAATGTAACGTATTAAATTCTGTTGTTTTTATATGAATTCGTGTTTAAACCAAAATTACATTTCAGAATGTTCACGTTCTTATTTAGCATTTACGTGTTTACATGCATGCACATTAATTTGTTAAGAACGTGAAAAACTCTTAGTTTTTCAATTGATAAAATATAATTACAATTTAATTTTTGAATGTCATACAATGTGTATATTTGTTTCAAATGTTTCCTTCTTCATTTACGAATAAATTCAAATTTATATTTTTGTTGAAAAACTGATCGAAATTAGGTGTAAGTAAATAAAAGTAGATACGGGTGTTCTGATTTACAAATATATTTGAGTTGATTGTTACAATTCATTCACACAATGAGTATTAGGTTATTTTTTCCAATTTTCTTTTACCTCCTTTGTTTCTTTATTATTTTCGGGTTGATAATAATAATAAAATTTGGAATGTATTTCCTAAATTAAAAAATAAATAATCTAGGTCGGTGACATTATTATTATTATTATTACGTGGAAGCCGAGTTTTACAACTAACTTATTCTCTCCTTCATTTATTAGTTAATCTCTTCCTATTTTTTTATATTTATAATATATACATAATAAATATATTGTATGAAATACTGCATTAGTTTTTCTCCTATTATTCATATTTTGTTGTTTTTTTTTTGTTTTCTCATTATTACTTCTCTTGCGTATTACAATGGCCACGAAAATTATTAATTAATACTCCCAATAATTAAGTAGTCTATGCATAATAAGAACGTTTCTTGAGTTATTTAAATTATAGTATAAGGAAACACAATACATTTGAAATAAGTAGAACAGTGAAACAAACAAACAAACAAAGATTGGTCTGATTATGTGCAAAAAGCATCGTCGTTACGGGAATGTTGAATAATTGAGAAGAATTCTATCACGATTATCAAATGCATTTACGATTATTATTATTCAATTATTATTATTTTTTCAATCAATCAGTATTTTGACAGTACATTATCATTTATAATGGTTTAAGGCAGCGATTTTTTTTTATCTTTTCGAATTTTATACTTCTTTCGTAATTTCGTTTAGGTTTAAAAATTAAATTGCACATGAATGACTATGAAGTTATACAATATATTAAATATCACTTAAAAATAATAACTGCATGAAGAACAGGCACCATGGATTGCGTGATGTAGAACCACCGCTGAGTTCAGTTTGTTACGTCACTGAACCGTGAGTATTGAGCACTAAAGCACTGTTTAAATTCCAATTAAAAACGTGCTCCATCTTTACTTTTCTCCACAATATATAATATATAAAAAGGTAACTCTTATGTACATATATAATAATTTTCGAATTTGTATTCTTCCTTTTCATTATTTCCTCTTTCGTTTCACTCTGTACTCGCACATAATAAATTAAATTAGAAGCTTCTAACGTATTTTTACGACATGAATTCCCTCTCCATGTCTGCTAGGGTCGGCCTGGGCCTGGTTCGTCTCGTGGCTGTGATCGGTATCGTCGCATCCTGATTCTGACCAGGCATATTGATGTCCATCAGAATGGGCGAAAACCTGACGCGGCTTACTGAATTGTTGCTGTCCTTCGCGGAAACGTAGGAGCTATCGTCGCTGGTCAAGCTATCCGGAGGCGTGGGGTTCGTGGGAGTGTTTCCACCTGAATGGCCTTGCGTCGTTTGGTAGTTGTTCCTCTTCAGACTAGATCTAAGCTTGAAAAATCCGGAAGATTCGAGGGTCGTCGGACGTTCCAATTCGTGCGAGTTCTGGCGCGCGAACGGCGCGTAATCGAACTCCTGCCGACGAATGAACGAATAGTCATCCTCCAGTTTAAAGCTAGGATTAATATTTGAACCGCTGGTGGTAGTCGAACTGGCGTTGGACACGTTGGAAGGCGTTCTTCTATGCGTGTTTATTGGTAATCTCTGCGGTGTCCTCGAGCCGCTGCTCATGCTGCTGGGGTTGTCGTAAGCGTAGTCGGTTACGTAACCGTACATCGTGGTGGTCGTACCGCTGTACTCTGAACTGTATCCAGCGTACGCGGGGTCTTGAGGATGGTAACTGTATCCTAAATTAGTTTCAGTCCTGAAGTTTTCAGAGCGTTGGCAACAAGTTGAACAATGATTGCTATCCGTCTGGCAGCCGTGGTAATCACCAGGTATGTAAATCGTAGCGGCGCGTTCGTACGGAGGAGAAATGTACAGTTCGGAGCCGTCGTTGCTCGTCGAGCTGGACTTTCTGCGAGGAGATGGATTTGGCGTGATGTTCGGATGATGCTGAGGCGAATCGGTGAACCTGAGCGGCTTCTGCTCTTCGTGATGTAACGCGATCAGCTGAGAACCAGTCAGCATCGGCCGATGATGTCTCGTAGGACCGTGATATGTATTATGGCTGTAACCACTCGACGACGAGTATTCGTAGTCCTGGCTTTCCGCGGATTTCCAAGGCTGCACCTCGTTACCCCCTTCCGATCTAAAAATTACCTCCATTTACCAAATTGCAAAAATTAAATTCTCACGATCATTCTCCACATAACAATCATGAACAAATGTGTATAAATGTATAGTAATAACCTGTTCGGTTGCAGCCTGGGATGTAGCGGCGAGATATTGGATAACCGCACGTCGTATCCAGAAGCAACTCCGGCCAGCATAGCTGCAATATTGTACAGGACCAATTCGACGATCCCCAATTTTGGTTTCAGCTTCAGCCCTGAAAACAGTAAACATGCGAAACCTCCGACTGCTACTTGACTTTCAGATAATCTTACCCTCTGCACTGTAAAGCGTAGGCATAGGCACATTGTGTCGTATTGAACCGGGAATCGGATACTCGGGACCCCAATCTTCGGGCGACGTGAAATCTGTTAAGCCAAACCAACAACGTTCTAGCTTTTTTCTTTCGCTTTTAAAATGTACTAATAATAGCAATAATAACAGAAGAAAAACGAAAACACATCCAAAAAGCTACACAAGAAAAAAACACAACTAAAGCAAGTTTCTTGTATCGATTAATTTTTTATTGATTCTTTTAGTTAATTCGGGATCTTTGGAATTCGATTAAAAGTAAATATGTATAAATAATAAATTAAATTAAATTAAAAAAAAACGTGCGGTTTAGGTTTATGTCATTAAAATATAGCCCAGGACATGCGAGTGATAGAAATAAATAAAAATTGTAAATAAAAAGAAACATTATAGCAATGTTTATTTTTGTTGTTGTAAATAGTACATACATTAATTTAAAAAAAAAACCATCACCTGGGATAGGAATTTCAATAATAATAATAATAAGTATGCGATTTGAACACTTCTAAATAAAAAGTACAACATAAAAGTAATCAAAAAGAGAAATAAACAACAGATACAAAATAAATACAGCGGTGATATTATAATAATTAAAAATTATACAATCAAAATCGTGTGTTCAAGCAGCGTTGATAGCAAAATAATGACTAAGACTACATAAAAATTACAAAATAATATCAAATTATAATTATATGTATATAGATAGATAGATATATATGTATAATAAAAACTACAAAAAGCTGAAATTAAAATCATTACACTTAAAAATATATCGTGTCATGCTACTGTGCTTAATGGTATATAGATGTATATAAAATAATAATTTAAAAAATGTTTTGTTGGTATGTTTGAGCTATGTTGTAAAGACTTACAGGCAATGTTGGGAAGGCTTTCTTCAGTAAGAATTCCTTTAAATTTTCGTTTGAAAATAGAAAAGAGAAAGAAGGTATAAATATACTGAATATAACGATGATGATTGAGTAGTTTGAACAACAAGATATTAAGAGAAGAGAATCACGGTTTTATTAAATGCTCGGTATCGTCGTCGAAATCTTGGGTGAAACTAATGGAATTGTTGTTATTGGAAATGCCGCGCGCTATGACGAAACTGTTCGTGCTAAACACGGTGTCGTAGTGAGATTCGGTGATGTTGCCGATGGACCGACTCCGTCGGTTCTCTCCCAGCACAGACGAAGCATTATTATTATTGGGGAAACTATTGTTACGCAGAGAAGAAGTGTTGTTTCGGTATTTGAATTCGGACAGGGTTAGAGAGGTTACTTTGTTTAAGAATAATTGGAGTGTTGAAGTATGCATGTTGTTATTATCACCACCAGAGCTGTGTTTACTTTCGGGGGGGTTTGGTTGGGGGGTTGTTGTGTTACCTATATCAGGCTGAAGGCGACTAAGAGCGTTCCTCGACTTGTCTAAGTTGGGCGCACTCTTTGACCACGCTCCGCCCGGCCTCGGCGCCGGCCTTAGCGATGGTATCTGACTTCTTTCGCGTTGATGGCATGTACTCGGACCCCAAGTCTTTCCCTTTACTCCATCCGCTGGCACTGCAAGAGAACGTTTCAAAACTGTCCCCATACACTTATATCTCTATGACTCTTTGCACATTTTTTTAAATTTTCCTCTTTACTTTCGACCTTTCTCCACTCTCCTAAACCTAATCCATTTATACATCGATTCTCACCACTGAAATTCCTTTAGAACCTTTACGTTCTCCTAAATATCGCATTGATTATGGAATATTTTCAATCCAACGAATATTACTCAATTTACTTCATAAATCTCAATATAATGATATTCTACAAAACACGGGTAAATAATTTAATGAATTACATAAAATGGAACGGAAATTATATAATATTTTAATGTTTCACCTTCAAGAATACATTATATATAAACTTTAAATTTAACTAGATTTATTTAAATAATTCCAACGCGAATTTTATCTTTTTGAACATAAACCTATAGAATATTCATTCCTCCTATTTCCTCCAAATACGGGTAATAACTTTTATAAAAGCTTTCAACTTTTGTCCTACTTTCTGAAAAATGCTTACGACCCCGGCGCAGCGTTAGAGTTTTCAAATAATTCCACATTAAACAGCGAGAGACCATTAAGAAAATGATGGGAAATAAAATTATTTTACTGCTGTTGTCCATCAATGACGACTTTAATAGTAAAATGAGTGATTAATACGAAAAATATAATTGTTAAAATTCCTCATTTTATAACATGAATTGAAATTAATTTTGATATTGTTTAAAGGAGTGATTAAAATAGAAACATAATAATTCCATAATCAATGCATTGTTTCTAGATTGTCGTATTTTATATGCGAATGAAGAATAATATACTGAAGTGTACAGCGTCATAATTTGCCTTGACGAAGTAAAAAATGTTTCGCAAATTAAGAGAATGTAATTCTTAAATTCGTGTTACTAAGAAATTAAAAATAATATATATATATATATATGACAAAATTTTCTAGTAAACTTATACACGCTCTAAATGTAATAAATAAACAAAAAGAAAAGTAAATAAAACCAAACCATGCATTCTTTTCACACACAAAACCATGCCAATCTCTGTCGATTCAAAAGAAAAAAATGTTGTTAAGTGAAGTGGCGGTATTGTTACTCACGGGCAATGGCTCTAAGTCTTGTGATCGCCGGTGATCCGGGAGGGCTGTTAGGTGATATCACGCTGCTCATGGGCTTGTGATCGGTGGTGTGCTGAACGGTGATCGTGTGCCTGAAGTCCGATGGAAAACTTATATTCGAACCAGGCTCCTTCTTCAGCAGCTTTAATCTAGACCGCTTAAATTTTCCTACAAAAAGAAAAACGCACACGAGGGAAATTGATGCGACGCCCTTAATTGAAATGAAAAATACCTTTCCGTTTGATTGGAGTCGGCGTCTGCAATTTAATCATAAAATGCAACTCCCGCTCCAGCAAATCTATTTCCCTTGCTTGCAGCTCCTGCTCCCTCTGCCTCAGCTGTTCCTCGTGCATCCTTTGTTGCAACTGCGCCCTATTCAAATCCTCTTCCCGGTTCCTCAATTCCTTCATCGAAATAAAAATAGAATATTAAACAAAGTTGGACCCGATAATGAATAGATGAAAGTATTGTAAAAAAGTATAGAAATAAATCGATTTACCTCTTCAAATGATTTACAAGCCTTTTATTTTTAATTGTGCGGCAGCAAAAGAAAGAAAAGAAGAAAATTAAATTAAAATGTTTCTATTTTTTTGTTGTTGTTGTTATAAAAAGCTCTGCATTTCGTTTGTAACGCGAGTTGTGTGTGTGTAACGGTGTACAAAGTAACAATTTTACCTTTTCTTTCCGCCTCAATTCTAAAAGAACTTCTTCGATTTCCTGTCTCCAGTTGTCTTGCATCGTATGAAAGCTCTCGTGGGGCGTTTGGGTAAAAGATGAATGCACGATACTGTCCAGTTTACCCAAAATATCTACAAAGTAAGGCCTTCGGTGCGGATCCGATTCCCAACATGCTACCAGAAAAATAAAACAAATGTGTAATCAATCGAATGCAGTAGATAGTAATTGAAAATCATAATTATTTTGCGAAATTAATGGGAGCCTTTGATTAAATAACGTGAATAAATGAGGTGCATTTATAAAGTTATCACAGAAGAGATTTATTGAGGCACGGAAACAATGGACGTTTGTTTGGACAGATGTCATTTAATTATATTCGTTGTTTGTATCAACCGGTGAGCAGGAAGTTGCGATGCTATATGACTGATAATGCTAAATGAATATACACGGTTCAATCCTGGAATTGCCGAAGCGAATTGGAGAAATCGTTGAAGGAACGGGCTTAAAAAAAGAGCAGTATACAGTTGTCCATGTGGGCTATCAATATTTATAGGTGAAAAATGGTGATTTATGTATTGATACAAGTGTGTACGTATGAAGGAAAGGACATGGTTCATAAAAATAAAGACGCATTCATATTTGATATGCTACTGAACGCACCTTCCAATAAATATTTATAAAATGGCATTCATTGAAAGGAACGTTCTTTCTCCTTTTGTCGTACGAAGACGACAATTTTAGCTATTTAGGAGGCGATGTAAGCAAACAATGAATTTCATCGCGGCAAAGACCTGTGTGATTAGGTATTCAAAACACGCGGACGCCGTGTCTAAAAGAGCACCGAACAATACGGGATGTGAAATGAAAATAATGAAAGAGCGTTCGTCCGTCTGACGGAAAAGCCAAACCGCAGAACCGAAATCGGACAGGGTGGTGCCCTCTCCCTCGCGCTCACCTTCCATCAGCTCTCTCCACGGTTGAGGGCACGTGCTCGGTATAGGAAGGGTGAGTTTATTAGCCGCGACCCCGTAAGCCACGGCCAATGTGTCTATCCCTTTGTAGGGCGTCTCCCCAGTCAGTAATTCCCAAAGAAGGACGCCGTAGCTCCAAACATCGCTGGCTTTGGAAAAAGTCGAATTCCTTATGACCTCCGGCGCCATCCAGGCGTACGTCCCGGCCTGAGACATCCTGGTCGTCTTGTAGACCTCCCTGGCCAAACCGAAATCCGTGATCTTTAGAGTCTTGAACTGAAGACCGTCGTTCTCGATGGTATCACTGAGCAGTACTGAAACAGATAAATTAAGCTGTTAAAACGGGTTGACATTTAGTGCTGCGAAACGTATAAATACGTATACGTTTTCGTGTGAGCATTTCAAATAATAACAAGTGTCGAACGCACAAAGTCCATATTTATAGCTCTCCTATTCCATTCCAGAGAGAGCCGAGGGTCTTGTTTATAATTCATGCACTTTTTGCACATGGCAAGTGCAAAAAGCGCACACATAATAACCCTCCGCAGCGCGAAGCTCTTGGAACTTCTTCAATTCTTCTTTTCTTTCCGGCCAGAACGTTCGGCTCTCGACATCATCCTTCATATCACAGCCCTTGTGCGCCATTACTCCGATCGTTCTCAGGACCAGAGAACGCACACACAACAAACCACGGCAATTGCTCATCCAATTTTAAAGCCATCTTGCATCCAAACACGCTCGTGCGCGTAAAACACAATTCGCTGCAGACAATTAAATTTCAACTGCGTCGTTCTCTTCACTATAAAGTTCAAACCTCCTCAGAATATCACTCCATTCAATTTACCCCCATCGACCTACTTAATACATAAACCGTTCAATCAATCTCACAGAAAGTCCGCAAATATTACCTTATTTGAATTGTTATTACATTGTTTGATCAATCAAATGTTGGTAATTGATCAAAGCAAGTCTGAAAATATAATGGTTCATGACTGCATTATAATACGAGACTGCATTAAAATTTGTTTTGAAATGCTTGCGAGACAATAGACCAATTAAGTTTTCCCACAAGAATAATAAATCCTCTCTGTTTTGCCACATCGTTGGCCAATGATAATAATTACAAGTGTTTATTGTTGTTAAGATTGGTGCATTCACTTAATTCCCATAAGCGGCCGTCAGCGCCGTAATCAAATTTGGGTGTGTTTCTAATAATATTACGTAAAAACATCACAAGCGGCGGCCCACAATCAGATAAAAGCACTTTCCTCATGTTTAAAACGAAATATTTACAAACCGAACGAACGAAAATGTCGAAAACAACTGTTAACATTGTCCGAGATCGGGAATGTAAATTTTATTTACTATCATCAAATGGATGTTGTTACGTACACCTGCATTTCTCGGAAGACATTCTCTGATCCTTGGACATTTATCGTCGTTGCAGGAATAACAACAACAATAACAACAACAACAAACTCTGATATGAAATTATAGAAAAAATGTGACCTTACATTTTGTCAGTTTTAATGTAATAAAAATAACAGACGCGACTTTGCATTCGTGTTCATACGTTGCGGAGAGAATTGCATAACGTGCGTGGATGAATGGAGGAGAGTTGGCGAGGTGATGTTTGTTTGTTTGCTTGTTTGCAACAGCATTAAATGGTGCACGGTCGAAGAGATTCGTTAGCAAATGACAACGCCAGAATATAGTGTTTGATAAACAAATAATGTATATTTAGTGGTGACTAAATTTGAACAAGCGGAAAGATTTCGACCGGAAGCTATAAAAATTCCTATATGTTCGTATAGAGCCAATTACAAGGAGCCAAGTCTGTGTTGTGTCTTCTTTCTAAGATGTGTAATGCAAAAGTCGCCAAAGTGCGCACGGAATATATAAACAATCCAAGAAAGCCGCGGAACGTCAAGAAGCACGAAGAAAATAATTCCTGTCCGGATATAATCCGTCTCTGTTTCGCAGAGTTGCGACAACCGGTTCTTATCCATCTGCATTGTCGCCAGCCACTTCTTCCCCCTTCGGCCTCCTCCCCTCACTTTCGTCACGACTCCTCTGCTTTTTTTTTCTTATTCCTTAAACTCTACGTGTTTCTATTTTTAATGAGCCACCACAAGAAGTCTAATTGCGATTCATGTGTTACGTCCACTCGTCAAATAAATATTCTCTTCAGTTGCAAAAATATATTTACTAAACATGTTAGGTAAAAATTATAAAAATAAGTAATGTAATATTAAGAAAATTAAACACTTTTCATATGGTAACAATCTAAATCTTGAGTAATTCAGAATAATAATCAGTTAACGAATATTTAGGTACATGAATAAATCGTACAAGAAACAGTATGTTTGAATAACGAACACCTTTCTTTTGGGTCCGAAACATCACTTTTAAGAACTAAGGATTCGGTTAACGAACAATTAGAACTTTAAACGGATCCAACTGAATTCAATATTAGCAATAATGTATAAAACAATATGATGAATTTGTTACACAAAATCGGTATTCCTTTGATAATAGTGAAAACCTATTGTAAACTAAAGCAAAGGTTCAGTGACCTTAAATTTGTATAACCTTTTTTTTGTAACATTTCATTAATAACTCTTGAACCCTTGGCAATAATAGCATTTGTTGTATTCAATTTGCATTAGTTGTTCTTGCAATAAATTATTATTAACTATTGAAAATCATTTCGATTAATTATAACATTAATTAAACAAATTAATTAAGCAAACTTTTTAACCTTCATTTACTTTTCCCCCCAAGCAAAACCTAAATGTTTGAATACATTTTTCGTCTGCTTTTCAATCGTATACAAAATACGAAAAGAGGTATTTAACCGTGCAATAGTTGCGTGGTAATTTGGTAAGTGAGAACTTGCGTGTGAAAGATTTGGAATTCAGATTTCACAAATGACGTGAGCCAAAATTCAACATTCACGATTTATCTTTGCGAGTATTCAATTTCGAAACGTGACATAAACGCACCAAAACTGACGATAACGTCAATACAATTGTCAAAAAAAAGTCTTACAGTGAAAAAGATGTTTCTGTTTTTCTATATAACATATAATCAAATGTTATTTACATGAGCATCCAACACATTTCTTTCAATTTAAAAAATAATTACACCGACAACAACAACAACATTCCTTTTAGGACAATAAATTATATGTTGAAACACACCTTTCAAATTGTATATACACACGTCTTTAGAAAGCGGCAAGTAAAATTATGTCCATCAACTTCAAAACGGTTATTGTTTTCGAAAAATACTGCAATATCATTTCCGACAAACATTTAATACAAAATACTCTTTATTTTACAAGATGAATCATTGAAATTGAATCTTCATTTGAAGTTATTACAACACAGATAATTGTGTATTGTATTTAAACTTACAGTTTTACTGAAGAACATTAAAAGCGGATTACACAGCACATTAACAGCATGTTTATAGTTGATATATTATATAAAAGTTAACACTATCCCATTTATTGTGGAAAACATCTTTATTATATATCCATCTAATTCAAAACGGTTATTGTTTTCAAAAAATATTGCAATATGATTTCTGACAAACATTTAATACTCTTAATTTCAAGATGAATCATTGAAATTGAATCTTCATTTGAAGTTGTTTCAACACAGATAATTGTGTATTGTATTTAAACTTAAGTTTTGCTGAAGAACATTAAAAGCGGATTACACTATTAGAATACAATAAAGTATTAACAGCATGTTTATAGTTGGTATATTATATAAAAGTTAACACTAAATGGAAATAATATGTTAGTCCACGGGCTATTGACCTGCGTCATTCGGCGCGTGATAAATTTTCAAAGTAGCTAATGCATGTCATTTATTCAATTATCTGCTCAATGCATACTATGTTTGAAATGAATGGTGTGTTTTATCATGAAACAATTGTATTCCGAAATATAATAACTTGAAATAGTTCTTAAGATTTCGCGGTGTTTGAAATAGAGAGATAATGTTAAACTTATAGAAACGTATTATGTTGGAAGTTATTAGTCATATAATGATTGCAATTAAATTCGTCTTTATATATTAAACCATAATAATCATATTAATATAATCCATTAGTAGTGTATAGTTCTTGAAAGGGATTAAATTAGATTTTCTTCGAAAACCATTCAATTAACTTGTGGAGCTGATCCTTTGCCAAATCGAATCTAATTGAATAACACTTTAGCAGAGAGGAGACAATGTGTTAGTTGATTAAATATAAATAAAAATAAGTTTAGTTCCAATTGCGAAAGAAGGTGGATGGAAGTAATGGAAACTACAAAGTGGATAAATGTAATTGTAACGCATTTTTTTTGTTGAGGAATTAATGCAGAGGGAATTTATGAGCGGATCATTAAAATCGCAATTCAATTACGAGCTGATTTTACTGCCGAAACTATAAAGTTAAGCTCCGTTTTAATTACTGGCTTTCATCGGTTCATCGTGCTGTTGGCGCAATTAGACCTTAACCCGATCAAACGTGATATCTGAACCGCACACCTGAGCAAATAGATTGCGGCGTTTTTCGCGGAATGATAAGGAGGCAAGAGGGAGATGATGTCGACGATTACGATGATGATGCGATCCGTGTTTGCGTAACGGGAATAAATTGCCCCGTCTTTAATTGAATCGAAAAGCGCGCTGTGTTTACACGAGCCGGCCTGAAGAGTTGCTGATAAGTTGTGGCTTTGTTTACTATCCGTTTTCGCGATTAGGAGAACGGCACGACAACATTGTATCCTTTCCCTATTTGCGTCGCTTAATAGATCCACATTCACGTCGATTAAATAATAAATAATGGATTGCGTAACAGAGCTCGTGCACCGGAGAGCACCACCGTACGTACACAAACGCAAACGTCGGCCAGTTTATGTGCACAACATCGTTTCGAATCCGGTTTCGAATCCAAAGTCAAACAAATCATGGGAACGCGTTACCAAACATCAACGAAATTTTCGCCGCAGCGATTAGATAATGTGGCCACCGCCGCCGTCGTCGACCTGAAAGTGAAATTCAATCCAAAACGCTTTAATTAGCAAAAGTTCGTTCCGCTCTGACATGCCATCACTCTCGTGTTCCAGTCAAGTTTTTGATTCATTATGTTGAGAGAAAGAGGACGAATTAAAGCAGCAACAACAACAAAAACACCGATGCTGGAAAGTTTATGCGCTAAAATGAATGCATTTTAGAAACAAGTTTGGTTTCTTGCAATTAAAAGTTGTTTCTTAACTATTCCAGTTTTTCTCTCTCTCTCTCTTTCTCCTTTTCGTCGCATAATTCCCTGTACAATGCTTCAGCGTTGTTTCGCTCTTCCTTATTTGTACGTCCATCCGCCACTAACGTCGTCTGCTTCGCTTGTTATTTATCTGTTTTCCATCTTACATCTATGTGCTATACGTGCCAATAGCCAAAGCGATTCACTTTGTCTAGACTTCCTTGAAACAAAATCAAAGTATTACACTGAGTCAAATGCTATACATACAATTGATTTAAATACTTACATTTAAACATATTTTACTATACAAAAACAATAATTTTTACTTCAATTATAGTTAATTCATCATTAAAATAATGATTAACATTACTTTCTAACATAAATTCCATTATTTGTCTCCATCCCATAATATCCATACTTATACAGTTATAGTTGTATGATACAAGTTGCTTATCAATTATCGTTTTATCCGTTTAAATTAAATGCGTTGCAAATTATTATTTAGCACTGGAAATTGTAATTAAGAGAATAATTGAGCAGCAAGTTGTGATTTGCAAATAAAACAACGAAACGGAAACAATTTTAGAGTAGCGATTCTAAAAACCGCACAAATTAACGCAATAAGCAAGGTCCTTGTGGTTGATGGCAAATTAAAAATGTATTTGCGTTAGCAAATGATAACTTATCGGTAAATAATACGTTAAGGTCTAGGTGCATACAATAAATGTTTCAACGGGTATTGATTGAAATCTGCAGACATTAGCTACCGTTCGATGTAAACCAGTATATATAGCCTTCGGTTTGGAGGTGTAGCAAGCAGGTGTGATTCAACGTGATTTATTGCAGGAGAAACCAATGTTCCTGTTAGCTAACACACATCTGCGGAGGTTTTAGGGAAGAGATATATTAGAGCTTCCCTAAAATTGCCTTTTGTTCTCGGATACGTTAAGTTCGCAACACGCTCTATAATACATATCTGACGCTCGATTTATAACCAGAAAGAGCAAACGCACACATGAACTGTACACATGTACGCCAGAAACACATTAACACGACGACAACTCCAGACTAGACGGTTACGTCGTCTGCTAATTACAAATGCGTACTCTTTATCATTAATTGTGTTCATATATTATTTTTTTTGTACTTCGAGCGTTTCCTGAAATTTATGGACGCTCCGAATTAATTGCTGTGCGAGAAACCCGACTGACCCTGCAATTATTCAAATTACGATCCAGCTGATCATTAGAATTTCAAAAGGCGTGAACGGAAACTCAAACCCAAATGCTAAAAATAACATTTTGCAATTGCATATTTCATATAATATTAAGCATCTATCAATTACTGCAATATTTCACAAACAGAAACAGTTTTTAACTAACGAAGAATACTCATATGATCATCATATTATAGTTTCGAAAACGGAAAACTTAAAGCATATTTAGCATCAATCAAATACGGTATGATTTCTCAAAGCAGAAACTGAAAATTACATTGTGGATGACAGATAAGTGAAGGGGATATAAAAAGGGACGCAGCAGATGAAAAATGAAATGAGCATGTGGCACGAAATTTAACAACTGTGCGTGTTGGACGGACGTAATAGGGTTCTTTTCAGTGTCTGGCCTTAAATCAGCTGAAATGGGAGATCTTTACAAGCGCAGAAGTTAAACGCCAAAAAGTATCTGACCTACAGTGCACCTACAATCTTAAACAACAAAGTGCATTCGCTGTACACTATTAATATCCTGTTTTTCTTTGGTGAAGTAAATGAAAATACTTTATTTTTATCGCGAGAAAATGTACTTTCTTTGATAAACGATTTAAGTAAATATATCGATAATCCATAGATAAATTATTGCTGATCAACAAAACCAGATTTTTTACTAGAATCTTAAAATTGACATATAATATAACGTGGCAAATACAATATAAAACAACTGCATCTTACCACATTTTGAGATATTTTTAGTGGATCATTTATTCTATCTCTATGTTAAATTGAAAATGTTTAAAAAGTTAATACAGTTTGTAAAGAGTATTTACGATTTAGACAGCAGAACATCTTGTTCGTAACCACATTTTGAGATATCTTTAGTGGCCTGATTCATTCGCACAGAGATCCATAATCATTCAAATGTGAATGTATAACTTAGAGCAATACAAATTTCTGCCATATTACCATGTCCTGACAGCATGAATGTAAAAACATGTTGTGAAATACGATAAACATTTTCAGATCACTTTACAGATTTACGAGCAAACTTTATGTGCACGATATTCGGTTTCGTCCCCCCAATATATGTGTTCGTTTCAAGCGAAGAAAACTAAACGGTTTGTTTCGCTCGGAAATACAGCAACTAAATAATAAAGTAGAAAGTCCGGCGTTAATTACAAGTCGAATGCAAAAGTTACCATAATCATTAATAGACCATGTGAGCGTCAATTGTTCGGAGCAAATAAATTTGTCATGGGAAACAATCTATAAATAAGCGCGTTATAATTATGTTGTTAATTAAAGTTTCTGCATTTAGATGTACGTGCGGTCTTCATTAAACTTAAGCAAACAATAATAAAAAAAGTACGCAAACAACTAATTACCGGGAAAGCCGGTCTGTTGATCAATAACAACACGGGAATTCGTTCATCGCTTTTGACATTTGTAATGCAAAATGTCATTATGAAAGCGTGCCGTTCGCAATACTAATTTTAGGCCAAAACGAAAAAATATTTAGGGATCGATGAGTAAATTGACAACAAAAAACGCTGAACAGTGTTCGCTTGCGAATCATTCCAGGAATGCAAATCTAGCGCATTTCGCAATTTGTAGAATCCCAATTCTGTAACGGCATCGATTTTGGAAATTAATTTCGCTGAGCTTAATAAACACTGTTGGCAAATTAGGTTACAATTCGATTTAGAGGATGGTAATTACGGGATCTTCTGTATTAACTCCACGAAGAAGTATGGAGAAAGAGAGACTTAGCGTTTCGATAGAACCGTATATGGCAATAAACATTAAATATTATATTACACCGTAATTGATTAACCTTTGCTGAAGAGAACGGATAATATGTCAACAGGTCGCTATTTCTAAACAGCATTAGATGCAAACAAAAAAAACAGAGTAACAGTTGCGAACGCATGTATATCATTAATACGAGTCATGGACGTGGATGCCGAACAAGCGCAGAATTGTATTTAATTTATAGTAAAATTAGTTTTTTTTATTAGTTAAATGGTAATAATACTGATATGTATGGTATATATCGTCAAAACCACTTCTGGATGTTGGTATTAAATACGATAATGAACTTTTATTTATAGAGGCGACAATTAGCAGCAAAACTATGATTGTATTGTCATAAATATACATTTTAGTAAGGTGTACTTTTTCGCTTCAAATAAAATGATCTATAGTGGAAAATGTTGTCTGCGTCCATTTCGGATATGCATGGGTTTATTATTATTTATGGCCGGAATAAGTCACGTCAGACGATCGTACAGTTTTCTGCGCCCTCCTTTTTTTTTGTTGGATATAAGTGCAACAAACTGCGGAAAGAAGAGATTAATGGGAACTCATTTAAAAATGATGGATGCTCGGCCCATCGATCAAACGCCATTTCCTCCCCCCGTCGAACTCTTTCATCCAATACATAAACCTCCAAATGCATCGTGAATGTTATATAATCCATCGGAAGCCGACTCGGCGATATTCCTCCATCGAATTTTATTCCCATGCTCCAGTTTCTCTATATTTGGGACCGGGCTTATACAACAATATATTTTATCAGATTCGACCACATAACGAGAATATTCAATAGAAATGACTTTTGCCAAAACAGCACTAACAGTAATTAATTGGCATGTTCTGAGCGCAAGAAAAAAAACTGACCTTTCATAACGCAAAGGAGATTACAAGCTCTGACCATTCCGGACTGCTCACCGCAAACGCATGTCGCTTTGAGAATATTATTATCCGGTTCTTTAGACCTAGCCAATGTTTGCTGTGTAACGGGGAAAACAACAATTCCTGGTAATGCACTTCATTTCGAGTTCAAGTGGCAATATGCAAACTGCGTGTCTCTCTCTGAAGTCACATCATTATAGTGTAAAATCGTGTTGATGAATAATTCATTGAAGAAATCTTGACCGAAAAAAATGTTCAAAATTATGTCAACTAGCATATTCTTACTTACCTCTTAATAGAAAATATCAATAGCTCAAGACTAATTGAGGCAAATACCATTCTCCAAGATCAATCATTTCGCAAGAATAACTACTATATAATAATTCACGATGTTTTGCTTATTTGCAAAAATAAAAAACAACGTGCATCCATTAAATATAATCAATCTCGGTAAAACGCTGTCGTAAATCAATTTTCTCTTTTACAAACTAAACTAAAAGAACTAACATAAACCTGAAACGTAATGCAATTTTCCTCGATATTATCATTTCGTTTTTCTATTTTATTTCTATTGCATTAAGTGATCGATAAGCGATATATAATGAGTTTTTATTGAATATCAAAGAAAGCTCCGTTTAGATCGTTGTTATTTGAACTCGAACGCAAAGAGCTACGTCAATTTGCGTAATAGCATCAAACGTGTTACAAAATATGAAGACAGGTTAACTTATTTAATGTCTATAATGTAATACATTTCCATTTCCGTTTATTACTCCCAAAGCAATAAACAAACAAAAAATGCAATTTGAATTCTCTACTAAGTATGTAATTTTTTAATGTCTTCAAACGATTGCAGCCAATTACAGCCAAAAAGCTCAAGACACAGGAAAAAACTAATATGCGTTACATTCCTGAACTATCCTTGATTCATATGTATCTTTTATATCCATTCTATCTATTATAGTTTTCGAGAAAATCGCTAAAATGTGAAGACACTGCTTTTTCGCATGTTAATTTTTCGTTTCTTCAACTTTGA
>JAFMTC010000136.1:23484-35098 GCA_018845635.1 Nicrophorus orbicollis
AATAAATTGATATGCGTTACATTCCTCAACTATCCTAGTTTCATATGCATCTTTTATATCCATTCTATCTATTATAGTTTTCGAGAAAATCGGAAAAATGTGAAGACGCTACTTTTTCGCATGTTAATTTTTCCATTTCAACTTTGACAGCGAATTGCAGCCAAACGGCTTAAGACACGGCAATAAATTGATATGCGTTACATTCCTCAACTATCCTAGTTCCATATGCATCTTTTATATCCATTCTATCTATTATATTTTTCGAGAAAATCGCTAAAATATGAAGACACTGCTTTTTCGCATGTTAATTTTTCATTTCTCCAACTTTAATAGAGAATTGCAGCCAAACGGCTAAAGATACAGCAATAAATTAATATAAGTAAAATATATTGATCCATCCATTTTCGGGTTGCGTTATGAATATGTTTACAGTAAAACAATTTGAGTTCGATGTTTTCCCATTTTTTCAACGTACCCAAGAGACGGTCAGAAAAGGCCTTTCCTATAAAAAAAAATCCAGAGTTCTGTTTGCTTATTCCCTCCCCCATCGAGCACACAATCGGTTCTATTGAATTTTTCAATTATTTTCAGCTCCGTTTACATCTGATTTATGTGCTAATTGATTGAACTCGTTCTCAAACGCTACTCGTTTTAATGAACATTTCAAGTGCTCAAAAAAAGAGAAGAGCAGGATGAATTGCACATAAAAAAAATGGAAAGGCCGTACAATCGATATCTGCGTTGAACTATTTGTAAAATGCATTTAACTTTTTCGTTACGATGTGCTGCAAATTTAATTGTGAATTGTAACGTTTCGTTTTTCAAAAATAATGTAATTATTCAAAATTTTAATAGCAGCTGCCGGTATGTTAATGCAGCAGAAGGATCGGAAAATAATGGTCTTCACCTATCGGGGATCAGACTATCAGCAACATTCCATTCAAACAAACATCTGTCGTATTTTTGGAACAAGGGATAAACCAACGAAGTGTAGACACTTTATCATTTGTATACATGCTTTAGACTATACTTCCTAATGTATTGGCTATTTGATACTAGGGTAAAGGTTGCAAGGTGACCAGTTTCAAATTACTTTTCCAAAAGAAATATCTTGCTTATCTATATGTTGAAGTACATACAATTTCCGTTTTCAAACAGGAGAATATCGACTCGCCCTTACCTCCCTCCAGACTCGAAGTTATATGTACTTATGTTACATTTAATCGATACATTCAGACTTATTTATTTCATGATGAGACAAGGAAATAATAGTTTTTTTTTTCAGTAGTTGTTCTTGGTACATAGATACAAATGAGGAAGGGTGTATAGAAAACATTGATTCTACATAGTAATCTATAATGTAGGTAGTCCAAAGTCACGAAATATGGATGAGCTGAAAAGTTGATTGACCTTGCGAGTGAACACGAGCGCAGACAAGAGAGGTGAGGAGGAGCGTGTCTTTAACTGCTTCGTTAATCGATGATCGGATTTTAATCAAATCAATAGCTTTATTTAATTGCGAGAAATAAAAGACCGCAGGAAATAATTCGCTGCCGATGATAGTTGAAGCTGAAATGTTTTATGGCTTCTGATCGCATGTATATCTTAATGCCGACTTATTATAGAGTTGGAACTTTGGCAATAAATTGCGGGATTTCGTTTTTGCGCAGATTTGCATGGCTGAATATTCATGTTAATTGCTTTATAATATAAACGGTAAAACGTTATCACACAAGAGAATTACTTATTTACATTAGACAGTGCGACCGAAACGAAAAATCATCATCTCTGGTTGCGTTGAATTGAAACAAATGAAAAGCAAACAGCCGAAGGCTTCAGCATCGTGATTAAAATGCGAATGGGAATTAGTTTGGGGATCAGGCGTGGTCTTAAATAGCAATAATTTTGATGCATGTTTGCGTCGTGAGGGGCTTTAGCAGTGTTTTACGACGCGCGATTTATGGACGCCGCAGCGAATCAATTTCATATATTTATAAATAATTATTTGGGCACGATTCGAACGAGACGCTAAAAGCAAGTTCAAATAAGAACGAAATGTTTACTTGGGTTCTTTCCTCTTTTTTTTTAATCCGGCGGAAAGTTTTTGACCATATGCCGAAAGGTCAACGGCCAAAGATGAAAAAAGAAAACTGTTCACCTTTTCTTTACATGACCGCTGCATTCGTTCTTTAAAGAGAAATTGATAGTCACGGAGTGTTTATTTGCCATGAAATGTAATGTAATTAAAGTGAACTTATGTTAGTATCATAGCCCTGAAACTATTTCAACTTTCAGTCGCAGATTACCGAGTTTAAATGCAATTTTCAGGAGATTAGTATCTTGAAACGGCATACTTATGTTCGGTATTTGCGACATCGGGCTAATTAAACCACTTTCTTCGAGCTGTTAAATAATGCTGCACGAGATACTATTCTCCATTAAAGCAACGTTACTATGATATAACATACTGCATATAGTAGCATGAACGCGGCCAATTATTGCAGCTGCATATTGACATTGACATGCATGCTCTATATTGGCAGGTCAATCAACTGACGTAAGATCAATGATCTTTTGTTATTTATCGAATATTTCTATCAAATTCAGTTACCTTACGCCGTAATCAAATCGATCTAACTTAATCACATAATTATGTTATTATAGTGTGTCAAACTGTACACTTAATTTGGCTAAAACAAGTAGAATTAAGTTATATAACACGAAAATGTGATTTCCTAATCCAAACTATACAAACTTCGATCTTAAGAATAGTCACTTCGGATTAGGTGTCCCATAATACTAATACTTTCTAGTAAGTAATAGCAAACTGTCAATATTATAAAGTTAATCCTCCTCAAATGAGGATAAAATAAGTCTGACTATAAAAGAACTTATCACATTAAACTTAACCTTAACTTAAAGATGTAATAAGTTAAGGTGTAAGAATATTATTTAAATAAATGTTCTATTTGTAAATAAATATTAAAAGAAAATATATCTTTCATCGGGAGTATAATAGAAAAAGATCCTATTATACTCCGGATGATGCTCATCCTCAACAATTCGATCAATACTCTTAAAAAATTACAGCCTTTATGTATTTGTATCGTACTTGCTTATGAAGAACATTTTCAAGTACCATACAAATATTATTCGATAAAGTTGAGTTTGCACTTATCGCTGAACAAAAGTGTTAAACAGCGTATAATTGTGATTTTGATAAAAGAAAGTTCTAGATTTCCCAAGTTTTTGACACGATGATTTAGCCTCAATGATCATTGAATACAAAACAGACACGGATGTAATAAATAATTCCAAGAGCTGTCCGTAAACTAAATATAAATTATGTATTTGCTATGTGAACTTAATAAATTTGGTCAGGGGAACAGGCGACACAAATAAAACCATTGAAACGCATGATGGCCAGAAATAGCTTACGATGCAAGTGAAATGAATCGGATTTACGATCGGAATTCTTGGGATTATTCCTTAAAACGTCTAAAACTATTTTTACGTAAATAATTATAGAACGGGTGGCGGTTTTTTCTTTTGTTGCTCGTATTTGCTCAGTTTCCTCCTCAAAGGAATGTTTCGGGCTCAAAAGCTTGGCGATGTTGTACATCATGTGGAAACGCACGGAGAGGGAGTTGCGAAAAAAAAAAGGGAGCACGGAGAGAGGAGCGAAACGAAATGAGGATTTGCTCGTGCGGGAGGGAGCAAATAAAGTGTGAATAACATGGTGACAAATTAATTTTAATATCGTAGCTTGGGGCTCGAGCCTAAATAATTATCCCGAAAAAAGAGTATTTTCGTTCCCATTTCCTCTGTGCACACAAACACACCGTGTGGGACATTTAATAAAAATATACTGGCTGCGTCCCCCGCATGAATTATTTAAAATTCATATTGGCTGAGGAGACGAGGAGAGAAGGAGAATACGAAAAAACGAGCAAAAGTGTAATTGGAATTGTGATTAAGTAAATGCCTACTCGGTTTTCCTACACGAATGTCGTAGCGTAGCTTCGTGCTCTTTTCTCTCACCGTCGCTGCTATAAAATTGGAGAATAAGTAATGAAATTGGTTCGTATTTACGGCTCGCAGAGGAATACAGAGAGGAGAGAAGGGACGGAACAGTAAATTTCGTTTTCGGGCAAACATTTTGTATACGTGTACGCCTGGCAAAACTAGGTCGAAATGGATCAATGCAATAGACTTCCACATCAAATATGTATTAGCTGTCGTAATGTTGCTAATTAATAATTTATTTGTTCATAGTGAGAACACATGCAAAGAGGAGGCTGCGAGATTTAATTGTATGCGTGCGCGGAGGAAAGCGCCGACTAAAAATAGCAGCTACCTTTTGTTGAATCCAATTGAAGAATTCTTCGGCTCCGCTGCCTCCTTCCTCCCTCCCCGCCTCTCACCCTCCTCCCTGAACTCTTACTTTTACTTAAACCTATCTGTGTCCCGATTATAAATTGGACGCGGCTAAAAATAAAGCCGCTCTTATCGATTTGCGGTTTGGATCCGAGGGGATGTTCGATTTTCGAGTGACAATAAGAGAAATGCTTACAAGTTGGGTAATCTAAGATACGGTCGAGGAGGAGGAACTTCTATAAAACTTTATTACTCGGAACGAAATCTCTTGGAACTTCTTATTTAATGAGCCCCATTATATGTGTGTGAACCGAGAACCGAAATCCAAATCGCATTTTTCAAAACAATGTAATCGTTTGCAAAAGGAATTGGAACAACGTGTTTAGTGCCTTCACTTACCTTTGTCTTGAATTTTCAAATTTAAAATTCAAAGTAATGTGAAGCGAGAGTTTTATAAGTAAGTGGTATAAATAAACTCACTTTTTAAAACAAATTAGTTTCATTTCTTTCGTTCTTCATGTTGGAGAGTAGCTAATGAATTAGCCAGTTCAAAGGAAGCTCCTTTTTTTAAATAATGTAAACATTTCTTTACATTTGATCGATACTGTGTACCGTATCGTTTTACTTTCACCGTGAGCACGTTCATTCTTTTGGCATTTAATGAAGCTGTTGAATTTGATGATTGTCGTGACTATTTGCCAACAGTTGTATTAATAATTTCTAATAGATACGTATTTGTTTGATTATCTCACCATTTGAACTTTTCAAGTCTCTGTGTATAAGAGAGATAGGTGCCCCGCAGTGTAAATAATCCATGCCCCGTGCGATTTGTATGGCCCAATCGACGAGTACATCGGGCCGAATCTTCCTGCCCGCAAGCACCCTGTTTAAAGAACCACCGCGACAATACTCCAGCACAAGACACAGATTGGGCTCTTGGAGGCAGACGCCCACGAGTGATACGATGTTATCGTGGTCCAGGAGTTCGAAGAGCTTCGCTTCATTGACGACATTCTTAAGGGTCAACGAGATATCCGCGTCCGGATCCTGCCTTGCCGCTTTGACCGCCACTTCCCGGTTGTTCCACAAGCCTCTGTACACTTTCCCGAAACCGCCGACGCCGATCACTTCCTCCAGCTCGAGTTCGTTAAAATTAATTTCGATGGGATGTATATCACTTATTATCGAGTTCACACGGTCCATTGGGTCATCCTCCGCCACAAAGTTCGACGGAAATATCCCTACCTTATCACCGATCTTTCCCGTCCACCAACCCTCGTCGCCCGAAATCTTAGCGTCCACCGATAACACTTCAACAATTTGTCCCTTCTTGAGGGACAGCTCATCCTCGCCCTGGGCCTCATAGTCGTACAAGGCGTTGTAGAGGGAAGGAGTGACGGGGTTCCGGATTCCCTGTGTACGCTCACTGTGCACCGAGCTGACCATGTCTCCATTTCGATTTGATTCCATGGACTCAAAAGAATGATAATGACGCTCAACCAACGGAGGCATCCGTCGAGCTCTTCTTCGTACTTGGCTCTATCTAATTGTCAATTACAGCTGCAGTCCCCCCATGTGGACTACTCTCACTTGCTCCCTCACCTGCAACAATGCAAAAATAAGCACATCATCATTTATTTATAGAATCATATCTACGAACTACGACAACAGAAAAAAGGCATCCGAAACATTTTCATTAAGCTTACATCAGGTAGATAAGATAATTTAAGCATTCCAAACATTTTTATCTGCACTTATCTGAGAATCCCACGCACCGAACACGTTTATAGTTTTATAAACAGTAATGAGCAAATATTTAAAAGTAGCACAAAACAAAATATTGCACATCGAAACAAAATTTATCACCCATAGGAACGCCAATATTTTCATATTTATTCAAATCAATGAAGAAATTACATACAACTTTCGCTATTATTATTACAATAAAAACATAAAGATTAATACGTAAGATGATATCCAATAACGAAATAACTAATTCCAGAAATTACTTAATCTTAAACCAAGCTGCAGAGTTCAACCAAAACCACGTGATTTAAAATATTGAACCATCTCGTCCTCGAGGAATTACACTGAGGCATGCAAGGTCTCAACCAGATAAACCTCGGTAATTTGTTAAAGGATATTACTCGCACTGCAGAACACCATATATTCTTAGCACATATGCAAATCGTCCTCGGCAATTAAAGATAATTGCATCGTGATAAGAACGATGTAATTTTGATTGGATAGAGAGAAAAAAACATCATCCCAGATAAATCTAATTTTAAGTATTACACAAGAGTACGAATATTTTTTATCCACGGAAATATAATATAATTCACACTTGGTGAATGTACACTACAATAAACATATTATATAGAATAAATCAATTCGAACAATAATTCAACTTCTCTTTGCGCCACACCATTTCCATGTACCACCACTTTTAGGGTGATATTTAGAAATGAACATTATGATTTATTAATAGATATTTTATGTTAAACCATTACGGTCTGCTTAGAGGAGACCAAGAACAACATACAGTTTTATGCGCGTAAACGTAATGGTCACATTTACCTCCGACTATTTGCATTTAATCATAATAAATTGAGTCATAAAATTGCTTCAATTATCAGACTCCGCAGACGCATTTTGTTTCTTCGAAGCTTTCTTTTCGCCTTTTATTCTCTATTATCTCAGCTTATGTAACTCAGAGCACATTCTTTTGCGCTACAACGGGATTCAAAGGATTTTTAATTCATGTACTTCTCTCTAAATATAGAATCGTTGCAACATCGAGCTGTTATTACTTTGCAATTGAATCTTTATTGTTTCCTTTGAAAACAGTTTAATTTCCCCATTACTGTTATGGGATTCTGATTTACTGAACGATGATCGACTATATATTTTTTTTCTCTTAAGTTGTTTTCTTTCGAACTTGTTACTCTAATAAATGGTTTGAAAAACTTAGTTAAAGATACTTTAGTAATAGTTCTAAATTGTGCAGAAACATCTAGGTCAATAGTCGTTCAATAAAGATGTGTAAATAACATACTTTTAAATTAATTACATTTTAAGAAAAATGCCATTTGTCCTATTTTTTGGCTACACAAAACCATTTCAACATTGAATTGAAATAAGAAAGAACAAATAGTACTATCAAAATATATGATGTGAGTGCATTTATATTTTGTTATCGATTAAAATAAGCTAATTATCTGAGGAAACGTAGTTGATTACGTATCATTAGATGAAGCAGTGGTTTACTTGGCAAAAATACCTATTTGAAATTACATTTTAATTGCATGTAATAAGTTCCAGATGCATGAGAACAAATGGTTTTGGGAAGCGTTGGAAATCCCAATTCAATCTAAAAATAATACCGAATCGTTATGTACGAAATTATCTTATCAATTGCAATATTCAATTGATTTATGTGCTTCGTTGCACATTGTTGTTCATTACTTAATGTGTACGTATAATCCAATTATTAGTGAAAACTTTTTGTAGATTGTTTCTAGAACAATCGTGCGTCCCAAGTCCGAGTAATCACTTTATAGATAACGCTCGAAATAAAACTATATACCTTTTATACTGCTACGTGCAAATCGGTATGTTTAGTGCATCAAACAAACTGTTTGTATTCTTTCCAACAATAGTTTTCGATGTGAACTACAATACAAGTTGAAAAAATGTAAATATATTTCCAAAATAAAAAACGTAGCACGTAGATTTATATTGCAATAGATAAATTATTAAATATTGTAGTGATTACCAAGAAAGCAAACAATCATTTTCCAGTATTTCTCTTTTAATTTAATAATAATGCTGATAGTGGTATTTACTACAGTGTAAAGTCCATTCATAGAGTAGGTTTTACAAAACGTCGTATAAGTTGCATTATTCTGTTAATGACTTATTATCTTGCATCATTTAATAAAATATTTTTAGCTGATTAAGAACCACATATTTTGAATCATTTAAATCAAGAATTTTCTGAATCATTAAACTGTGTCTTGATTAATAAACTTCATATGTGGCCATGACATCAACATATTTAAGAAAACCAAAAAGCATTTACTAAATTATTACATTTCTTTATACAAATTATAATTGTAAGGATTACTTCTTGCAATATTATCATTTACTAGATTTGAAACCTTTATAACAAGACTGCAATCAATGTTTCTTTGTCTTTATTAACATTTAATATGTATTCTTAATCAAAAGTAAGCAAAATCAAAGTTAAATAGATAATTTTAATGATAATAGATTCATAAAATTAATGTTTCTTTGTCTTTATTAACATTATCATATGTATTCTTAATCAAAGTAAGCAAATTCAAAGTGAAATAGATAATTTTAAGGATAATAGATTCTTAAAAACGGACTTGCTAAATACACGAATGAATAAAATATCTGAAAATTATAAATACAATATATAATTAATGTACAATTAAAGCTACAAAATATGATGAAATAATTAAGGGAACTAGTACGAAATTAGCAAATATTTTTATAATATGAAATTACTTTCAGAATATTCCTTATTTTACTATTTATGTTTATAACATATACAATTCGTAAAATGAATAATTGATACATAAATATGTTAGAGAATTAAGGGAAATGTAGATATTGTAAACGTCAGGCACAGCGTTTCTTTTGATGCAAAATCAATAAAATATATGAATACAAATGTAATAATAAACGATCAGAAACATAAGTATAAATGATTGTAATTAAATGCAACTGCGCTTTTATTGAGCAATTTTCATTGTATTTACAGTTACTTTAATAATTGTTGTTTATAATCCGCAAATAAGTAAGAAAAATGCACGTGCAGGTTCGATTGGATAACTAAAAAAAACAGAGACTTTAGTGTGCATGTAATTAAGTGATAAGAGCGTATTATTGGAAATTGATATCAGAAGCAGAAATTGTGGATGTAAATGTAAGTTGGGTATTCCCAAATTGGCGAAATGCATCGGTGAACTGTGCAGAAATGTGCTGAACTTTGGTGATGCGAAAGATAGTTGGATCACAGCAGAACGACGGATTTTACAATTCTCGAAAAAGTCTTACTTACAGAATACGGTGTGGTGTTCGGTGCATCCATAACATTCTCATTGGAAATTGAGGCACATCCAAGGGCAACAGAAACCAGGTGGTCAATGGAAATTAGGCAAACAAAACACTGTCAATAAACTGCACGAATGCGATTAAAAGCCCAGCACTGAGACCATTGGACACGACGGGACATAGTATAGAGCAGTCGGTTGGTCGGATGGTAAAACGAAAATAAGGCTGCAAACAAAATTGTAAGGTGGAAATAAATCTGAAGACAAAACGGCCGCTGCTTCCGCCCACGCTCCTACGCGCTCCGCAAACTTTTGTCCATATTATGACCTTTATTTTGGCGTTCTATCAGCAGATTTCGTTTGTACACTGCAGCCATATTTTAATCAACAAACAACTACCACTACACGAACACTGAACCTGCCAAGATAGTACACACGATCGTGTCAAAGCTGTGTTCGATTTCAGGACCCGATCAGACCTAGATGGCACCACGTGCCAACCGCCGCCATCTCCTCATTAGTTAACTACAATTTAAGTAGTGCTCACCCTTGACAATCACCATATATTATATTAATAATATCGAATTATCTATTAATAAATAGCAATAATTTAAAAAATTCCAACTTTGGAAAAAAGTTGAATAGGCAACCAAACTTACATTTGCATTCATTTACTATTTCATTTCATATTATACTGTTTCTATTACTTGGATATAATATTTAATAATCTTGTACCGTTGTTTCAATATTATATTCATAATATCGAATTATCAATTAATACATATAGTTAATTACCCTTAAATAAATTCAAACTTAAAAAAGATTGAGTAGGCAACCATACTTACAGACACATTCAATTAGTATATAGTAATTTAATAAGTTTCATTTCATATTAAACTATTTCTATTGCTTGGAAATAATATTTAATAATTCTGTATTGTTGTTTCTTGAAACAATTCTAACTTATATATATTCTTATACGAAAAGTATTGTATTATTTTTATAATATTAAGTTTATTTCTATTTAATGTTCCAAAACTTATTAATAGATTCATTGATTAGATGAATTCACAATTGAATCTCGAAGCATGTAACAATGTTAAGATTTTGGTGGACTGCATTCAATGTGATTAGTTGATTAACATTCTTTGGATTTCCTAATTGTAATACTCATCGATACACATATTGACAAATACCCATTCATATACGTTTTATTGGAATTAGTAAATTTAAATTAAATTATTTCATTTACAATTGTTTAATTATTGTCTTGTTTATAGTTTGGTCCAAAAGAGGGAGACTTATCAAATATTTAATTGTATCAAAACAGTTGGCATTCGCGCGAATCTAACTGCGCAAGTCCGCAGAGTGGGACGTTCAGTTTTGCGCCTTCATTTCTTAAGACAACATCATTCCAATTAAAAGCGAAAATTCGTGGTTTGTTCATTAGTTTTAAGTGGAAATTGAAACGTCGCGGAAATCCATCATAGAAGATGCCGGTGCAATTGAATTTCTGGTATGAAACGTGAGTAAATCGTTTTGTTTGGGCCGAAAATTTAACATTAGAAACGGCGAAGAGACGCGTCCCCCCCACTCCACATTTGGTAGCGTTGCTTTTTTTTGCGATGTACCGGTGTTCGGTGTAGATAGCAGTTTTTTGTTGCAAATCAACAACCTGAACATATGCACATTTGTATATGAACGACTCTGATTGGTCGATACACAACGCTTTCCCTCGCAATTGTGAGTTGTGCGGCGTTAAGACTACATCATCTCACTGCGTATCCTAAGAAAATTCAATTGAATCCCTTGATCCACCGCTGCAATTAAACAACGTTAGTGCATTTACATAATGTTGAACCTTCTTTAGCAATTACTGTTATTTCTAATCATGTAAGTTTTCAATTTGTGCTGCAAATTCGAAATGAAATATTTATCTTTTTTTTTCATAAACGCAATTAGCAATGTTTTCCAATTATCAATCTATTACATATAATTCTTCATGTGTGTTGACTTTTTTTACAGCTTCGTTATATTTTTGTATTATTTATTCGTGTTTTATAAGGATGCAAGGTATTATTACCAGGTCATTCCATGAGTATTATGATCGTAGTAATACGCATTGAATGGCAAGACCGTCTGTGCGAAAACCTTCA
>JAFMTC010000136.1:47148-63006 GCA_018845635.1 Nicrophorus orbicollis
ACGTCACAGATTGCGCGCGCGCTGCGCTGCAACAGATTCGGCCACGGCCATTACATGCGACTCCTCGACTCGCCCGTTCACTGATCTGTCATCCTCCCATCCTCCTCTTCCTCCTCCACCACCGCCGCCTCTTCCTCCCGGCGCTCTCCGCAATTCGCATTACTCGCCTTCGCTCGCATACGCGCAACGGCGACTCACAACCAGACGCTATTATGTACCAGAGACGACCAACTAAACCTATTTAACCCCAGCTAAATAGATATACTCAGTCAAAACAACAAAACATTCAATATGTAATCTATTAATTGTTATATATTAGAAACACATTCAACATATTAAAAAAAAAATGTTGTAATCAATAGTCCTTTGTAACATTTGTATTTTTAGATTTGTTTAATTGCTATTGTTGTATAATATCTTTTGCTTTTGTTTGTTTGTACTCGTTATAAATATTATTATTTACTTCATGTTTAATATTATTATAACTTACAAAATAAGAAGTTTGCTTTATATTTAATAAAGTTTGATAAATGTGTATAAATAATAAGTTTAATAATTTAAATTTCAATAATTCAAATAAGTTTGCTTTATATTTAATAGTTGGATAAATGTGTTTAAATAATAAGTTTAATAATTTAAATTTAAATAAGTTGATATGCAGTTATCATAGAATTTGAAAAAGTATTTTCTCTTATCAAGCTTGTATTTAGTAAAAAAGACAGGAATTTATTATTATTTTATGATAAAAATGAAAATATTGTGCATGAGGTGTGAAATATCCTTCACGCTTCTTATTTTATTTCAATACAATATTCTTTATTGACAAATAATTCCTATTTTTGAAAAATGTAATACACATGTAACATACTAATAAATTTGAATACGGATTATTTGAATTTAAATTCTTATATGAACTAAATATTATGTTAAAATTAAAAGTTCACAAATGTATTGAAACAGAAAGCGAGACGCAAATTAATGATTTTATAATTAAAGACATTTGTACTTGGAAAATTGGGCCATTTGTCAAAGAAGTAATTGTGGAATCGCAAGGTGGCGTCCAACGAGAACTTTTTTTTGTGTACAAGTAATGAAATTGTTTTGAAATTCGACAGGTGCACCGAAAATGAGTGTAAAATTCGTAGTAATTCAAGTAAATAGTAATACATGTAATTCTGTACAGTTACAAACGACTTTTAGTCATAAGATGATTACAGGACAACAAATATTTGATTTTTGTTTATTGGGGCCCACAATTCCAATTCCTCAAACTCCTAAGAATGGCACTGCTGTTAATACATTATGAATGTATATTATGACATGTGAAAACAACTTGTTACTAATTTTGCGCGAAAAATGATGATTGATTTTTTGGTAAATGCTTTGTTTTGGGTTTCGTTCAATGTGCCGGAGCATTTCCGTGGCTGTATCGACGCGCTTTTCTGCGCAGACCGATGCAGCTGCAGCTGTAGCCAGGATCTGCCGCCGCCGCCACCACCAACCAACCATCCACTCCTCCACACTCCTCTCTCCAGTTGGAGAGACTTCTTGAACGTGGGGCCGGATCGATGCCAGCAGCCAGACCGTCGAGAGAGCACTTTCGATCGTTCAGCTCCCCGCTATGATAGCTCCACACCACTCCTTCCTTTCCGACACCCAAGAAGAGAGAAGTTCATGAACATTATAAATGATGACGCACGCCCAATAGTAATAGTATTTTCTTAGACAATCCCCAGCCCGATCAATAAACAAACATGCGACGTGACGTACCATAGGATTGCGCCTCTATTGATCGACCAGACCTCCACGTAAATAAACAGAAAAAAATAACAAAAGATCTCTCTCTCTAACGCAGACCCATCCATGCAGAATAACAGCAAAAAAAAGCGCGGAGGAGGAAACGGTTTTCGATTCTGTCTTCCTCCTCCTCCTTCTGCAATATTGTTACTACTATTTACATCTCGAATACAGTTTTATGCCAAGTGAAGCTCTGTGAAACGACGATAAGGAACTCTTCCAAATGATACGGATATATAATTATATTTACTCAAAAAAAAAAAATATAACACCAATGCCATCAGCCAGACGATAATTGGCTGGAACACGAGCTCGAGCGACAGAGAGAGGTAACAGCGTGAAAGGAAGAGGGAAAAAAAGCGTAAAGATCGTGTCTTTGGGGCACGTGATCGAACCGTGTCACGTCACCGAATTTATAAAAGACTTGCTTTGACGTAACATCGCCAAAATGTAACGACCGTAACCTCGATAAATCAACAAACGGACGCGCGCTCAACGAACAGTTTCCAATCCATATATGTGTGTCATACGAACATGACAACAAGCATATCTATCCGAGCGGATAACAACAACAACAACAACAAAAATACATTCATATTATAATTTAACGTTCCTTGCAGACGGACGGCCGCGTTACACAATCCAATCCTTTGTCTAAATCGGCCCAGACGCACTTATCTAACTTACGCTGCTCACATCGTCAACAAGCTGGATGATAGAGGTTGATTAAAAATTGAAATAGATTTATTTGTTCATAGTCCATACGTAATGTTCTATTTTGGATGCACATATCATCACTGTACTTTTCCATTATGACCTAACACTATTTCAGTGTTTCCTAACGATTCAGAAATTTCATAATCGTGATACCACCAAATTATTCCCTCTATAAAAGTCACACAAATTGCATATTTTCTAACAAGAATTAGTAATTTATCTACGAAGTTTATACACTACTAATTCTCCATCCAAGTAATATCAAGTTGCTAAACTTGCGTACCCAGTGAAGCATCAAGTATGGATTAATGCATTCAAATAAACATACATGTAATCCTATATTACACAGATAAATATACTAGAAGAAAAGTACACAGACCATACAATATAATAGTAGTACAAATTAAAGTAAAATATGAATAAAATAATTTATGTAGTTCTATTATTCTTAAGAAATGGAGAGAATAGTTAATGTGTTTTATTGGATTTGTTTATGCATCTGGATTAACATGTTTTATAAGGAAATATCCATTTTCATCCGGCTATAAATCACAAACTTCTGAAATCTAGTTTACATATTCAAATTTACTCTCATCATCTATAAATTGAAACTATATATGAATATAATCATTGGAATAATTAAATAAATCATTCAATCAATTGCTCTTACGTCTTGTAATTGAATTATGCATTTAAATTACTCAATTGGTTCATGAAATGATGGAGCTCGTTTCCAGTTTCCAGATTTTCAGAGATTTGGTTGAGGGCATGGGCATGGAGATGGGCGCACAAACACACCCTTTCTTCGCCGTGCATTTTTTTGCACACTCTGTAGCATGCAGCACGTAAACGATTCCAATGTACGATAAAATACGGGTCGTGCATGTGGGTGTGTGTGAATCGGGTTTATTTGCATAGCAGGGTGCAGTGAACGCGGATCTATCGATCCCAGCCACAGACTCGCTATTGCGCGATCCAAAAGGCCGATATACCCAACACACACATTCACATACACCGCACATAAAACCCTCCTCCACTCTGCAATCCTTTCCAGTCTAACAAACGGAAGCTCTAAAACCAGCACTATTTCGTGACCTTAGTCACAGGCCAAAATATTGGACTTGCAAGCAAAAGTCCGTCGCATCTCAAGAATGACTTCTTTCCTTCCTGCTACATGTTTTTCTGCAAATGCACGAACGATGATCGTTTAATTTGCGTTTAGCTTCATATCACACTTTCAGTCGTCATCCGGTTATCTCAAAAGACCAGAATAAACGCAAACCCTTTGTTTCGACTACGCCGTTTATCAGTTACAAAAAAGTATAATCTTTATATATAATTGTAGGACTTAGTTAATGTGTTTATTGTGTAGTTGTAGAAGCACAATTTCAATTTTATGCCCCTGACACAAATACTTCGGTTTCTGACCACTAAAACCGACACCATCAATAATTGTGACCGCTCGGTGGTCAGAGGTGTATGCTGAGCAGAGATCAACAAGAGGCGAAGTAGGCCATACTCATAAAAGTAATAGCTGTTTACTTAACATATTTGTCACTTCTTTTCAATGCACCTCCCAGGTCAGTTTCATAGAATGACTGACAGTTTTTAAACGTAATTTGCCTTGTTTCATTTATACATAATAACGACGAATGCATACACTTAAGTTAAATAAAATTTAACTTTAATCTATATACTAAAGCATGGTTTAAATCACAGTTTTTGTAAAGCAAACTCAAAGTTTAAAAAAATTATATATTTTCAAAAAATAGTGTGAGATATTTAAATATTCCCAAAACATTTTATTTTACCTTTTGGAAAATTTAAATGTTAAATTATCTTGTTATAGGTTCAGACTGCTTTTGTTAAGGCTTTATTAATTACTCATTGGTTTTCTATTGAACTTTATTATTCTCATTTTCATTATTGATCTTTATATCTAAGTGATTTACGTATAACTAAAATTGACTTGTTTTCTACTCTTTAAGTGATTGCATTGTATCTTTTTACATATTAAATAAGAGAAAATAAAATCTGTTTTTGGGTTTTCATTTAAAGGCAATATATTTAGTAAAAAAACAAACCGTAAAGGCAATAGTTTCTAAAAAGGAAGTAATTATTGTTGAGAGTCCGCAAAATTGTTTCGAAATTTCTCTAACATTTCACACTTTTCTTAACTGAGACACGCAGAAAATTGCAAGATCTGAAGTGGTCTTTCATACGACCTGTCGTGGTTTCGTTGTGTGGCATGCATTTCGAACACATTTTATCATCGGCCAACCGGGGTTGCGTAACGGAGAGAGAAAAAAAGACTTTCGAACGAGTGTCCCAGTTCAATGTACCTCGGAACACAATCAGGAATCAGGTATTATGTATCTCGAGATAAGCAATCGGTCGATGTGCGTATGTACTCCTGTTTGAAGGTACTAAACAATTGGTAGATAATTCGGACGCATCCAAGGCCGATCTGGGATTAGATTTGTTGAAGTTGAAGATAACAGAAGATAGATATACACAATATGGTATGATGCGACAAATCGATGATTGTAATTACATTGTTTGGCGCCGGAACCGATTATTTATCACTGAGCAAAGGCATGGGTTCTTTGATGGCGTTGACTACGAAATGTATTTCAGGAGCCAATGTTTATCCTCGGTTTTTCAGTAACGGATTTTTATTTGTTTACGTATCCGCTTGACAACTTCCTTGTTCGAACGTAAATAATACAGTGAAAGAGAAACGGAAGGCGAAGCAAAGAGAAGGAGATAAAGGAGAAAGAGAGTCAAGTCGAAAATATTATTCTTCGTTTTGGGGAGCGTCGTTCAGCGTCGTTCGGTGCGTGTTTTCTACTATTTTTAAAACGGCTGTAACCCAATTCGCCGCCTCCCGAAAGTCCCTTTTCTTCTTCGCCTCTCTCGTGCCAAAGAATAATAATAATAACACGAATATAGCGGGACTTGTGGGTGCTACGCACCGAACTCTAAACTTAGATCCTGCCAAGGACTCGCAGGTCTAATAAACCCGAAAACCATTCACATCCTGTTCGTCTGAGCGTGTGCGTATGCATTAACATTGCACTTGAAAATCTAAATCGGTATTATCATAACTCGGGTATATTTTTAGAGCAACAGCCGCACTCTCTAATTGGACGACTCCTGCTGCTTGCGTCAGCTAAGCCTCCATGACAATAAAACAAATATTAACACTTTAAACCAATTCACGACGCAATTGTTAACCAAATTGGATACAATCAACTAACGCTGAGCGTGGTGCAAGTTTATATTGTAATAAAGCTTAATGGATATAAGTATATTTCACTGAAAAACGAGTTGAGAGCAAATTAATGGATTTTGTTTAGTTTGGATACATTTCCCCATGCAGTTTTTTTAACTAGTCCTATATTATTGACATAGTTCGAATATTTTGGTATATAAACTATACTAAACTTAACCGAGTTGCTTTGTTTAACGACACACTGCCAAATTTACTTTCAAGTGCACAAAGTGAACCGTTCTGCCCCACATTCTTCAAAGCGACAGATATTAATTGTATGACGCCGTGAAGATAAATTAATATACATCATAATTTACGTACGCTTATGCTTTATGCACGGAGAGCTTATTTACTCCTCCGAGATTCCGCTCCAAAGTTATTTTATGCACCGTGACTCGAAAAAGAACAAAGTTTCGTATTTATGAAAAATTTGAATTATGCCAATTTATCATATAAAATTTGGAGAAAAAATACGGCATTCGGACTGATATTTCATTTTTTTGTTTGTATAATTTTAACCAATACGTTGTTGAAATGAGTAAAGTTGTATGCACCAAGCACAAAAAGTGCACGTCAAATCGCACATAGTTCCAAGCAAAAATTTCACTCACGCCTAAACGTGTGCATTCTTCGTAGGTGCATTGACATCATCGGGAGATTCTGGTAAAACATTCCGATGCGATTTGCAACTAGAATTACCCGAGGAGTGTGTCAAGGAATCTTAAAAAAAAAGAAGTAATAATAACCATTATGCAATTCCAAGCGGAAATATGAGTATACAGATCTGCGAAGGCCTTCGTTGTTAATGATTCACACGACGAACATTGATGGATTTCAATCGAAATCAACAAATATAACCGTTTATTTTCCATGAATAATATTCGAATTGTGAATATTTCGACAGCGTATGATATTATAAATTGTTCATATCCAATGCTGTTACATTATTCAATAACAGTGACAACATTATTTATGGCCGTATGAATCATTTCGTTTGACGGGGCAAGTGTAACATAATCGTTTTCGAGTGTACATATGGAATGGCATCGGTATCTCCGATCTACATTACAAGTCCATTAAGGGATGGGCTTTTAATTCAATTAATTCTGAAACAAAACCAATTTTAGTTTGGGAATAAATTTGTAAGGAAACATCCTCTAAAATTGTTAATTGTTATTGCAGGTCAATATCAATAAATCCCGAAATCATAATCCCGACATTTGAATTCCTGCCGACCGACTTGAAATCCCGGCAGTATGGTACTGCTCTTCGAAGGAATTACTCTTTTCATCCTTCTCTATATCGGGATTGTGATACTGTCGGGATTACGATTGTCGGGATTTCCATACAGTCGGGATTATTGTTTATTTTGATACCATAATTCCAGATTTTCGGTATCAGGATTTCGATTTTCGGGATCGTGTTATAGCAAATTGGTACATCAATTGTCTTTACAATATTCAAAGTACATCAATATTAATACAATATAATTGCATTGTGAAGAAACGTTTGCTCTTCAATAGTAACTATAATTGTTGTCTATAAAGCAGTTTATATTTAGATAGTGATACCTTTAAATTAGTTGTATTATCATTCAACTATATCATCTAATTACCATATATATGACCGCCTTATTACAGAAACATCGTATGTTTCCATTAGCGCAATAGTGTTTCCTTAAAATATGTATATTGTGGAACACCTTGTAAATATATAGTATCATACAGGTATAATCTACCTAAATAGGTTTCGGCAGTAAATAATTGAATGGTAAATGGTGCAATTGACTACATTTCGTATTTAAATCATTTCACTTTGAGCTGTTTATCTTATTTATTACATCACGTTGAGCTTTACATCACGATGACTTAGTTAGATTAACGGAAGTTCAAACAACCACAAGCCAGAACTGATATTACACCGTGTTACGAGCTGCTAAAATATTGTTTATTTACGTACACTTTTTCATTGCAATGTTCATCGTTCGACAGATATTTCAATAGCGGTTTGCCACCGTGGGTTTTCCCACATTGATGTTCGAGCATTCACAAGTCTGTTATTGATCAGAAATCAGTAAATTTACTTTATTTTTTTCAAATATAAATTACGAACTGAAATGCGAAATGCTACAATTTCACGCTCAGCTATAAACAATTCAATCAATTATCCTCGGTGCAATTGTTTATCCGTTCTTTCAAGTCCTTGACCGTCTCATCCTCAATTCTCCGACGAGTCCGTTTTAAAAATAACAATAACAATATGAAAACCAGTAAACACACTTGATATTTATTATACGCTTCATGCGGCTGCAATCGGAACGATAAACCATTTTTATGGTGCGTGCATGTGCAGCTCTTAAATCAGAAGTTGAGAGGATAAATGGGAAAAGAAATGATGGATATTAAAGATGAATGGATGATAAATTTCATGAAATTAAATGAGTAATAATTTAGTACAGGGGTGCCCAAGCTCCTTGAAATTGTTCATGAGCCGCAATTAAATACGTATGTAAAAGTTGTACAAAAAAAGGTATTGAAATAATAGCACAAAAATGAAACTCGAGAGCCGCAAATAATCCTTCAAAGAGCCGCAAGTGGCTCGCGAGCCGCTGGTTGGCTCCCCGTATTAAAAAGTAGTCTGAAAGTTACGTCGAAAACTCAACTTGCTTATAATTGGACACGCATTTAAATGAGATTCCGTATCAAGTGTATCAAGATGGAGTTGAAGACGAAGTTATCAAGCAAGAAGTTGTAAGCAATGAACAACCAAAAGTGGTATGCGTTTCTTTATTTTTGCCCAGAAGCAAATGAACGTTTCAAGGGGAAATCGAAGCCGTGACCATGCATCTTACATTTCGAATTAATCAAGTTGCAAGCCTAATCTTAAAATCAATACGCGGACAGAACGTGCACGATGCAATATTGCATGCGACCCCAAAGAGAACAAAAACAAAAGAAAAACCCCAAGCCAAGCACACACTCGAGAGCCGGATAAAATCAGGTTCGCAAATGGAGATCGTTTTGGTGGATTATGCGGGGACCGAACTTCAATTTGCTAAATGTTAAACGAGCCGTTCTCCAACGAAAAACAACAACAATAATCTAAAACTATTGTTTGACTAGCATATTTATTACGCGGCACATGCGACCACGTATTCAATGTGCATGAAACAGTTTTGTGCGAAATTTGCATCTCGCAGACGCAATATTACTCAATGTTTGTAACTCGATGCTTCAAACGAATTATGTTATTCATCATTCTAGGCTAGGACCTTGAGACCGCAAAAAAAGCATTACTTTGTTGCAGCGAAATGTCATCATCGTATCTGCTGACTTGGATCCGTAATTAAAGCTAAAGTTGAAAAGCACATTTGAATACTCGACTCTAATGTGCTTCGGCGCATTTAACGTGTGCATTGTGTACATTTAGTACGTATCAGGCGGAATGGTGGAGGCAGGAAAACGGAATGTTGAGTAATATTTGACTGATAACGCGGCCACGATAACAACGTAAGTAATCTAATGCTGCTTTCACCTACGCACAGATATTTAACAAACTAAAATATTTGGAGAGTTATGTATGCGCCCACCCTCAACGAAATCTCCATAAGAAAGTCTGGTTTTTGATATGAAATATAACGGTTTCTGGATAAGGTCAAATCTACCGATATTATTAACATAAATTATTACAATTGCTCTTTTTATAAGTATGTATAATTATTGATTAAAGACGTTAAACAAATTGATATACTTTTTTAATCTCATTGGGTTTGGACGAAAATTCGAAAGTTATAAGAACCATTGGAATGTTTCAAAACATAAATTTAAGTAATGTTATAGTGTGATGATGCATTATCTTCTATTTAGTATGTATTAAAGTTTTAGGTAGTCGAGATGAAAGTTTGGATGATGGTGCTGGAAGGAATTGTGGGCCAAGAGACATGACTAAGCGACATTAAAAGTGAGCGTTGTGCTGGCCGGGGCGATGAGTTGAGAAGGGCAGGAAGGGAGAGAAGGGCAGCAGGCCGACGACGGGAACGAAAAAGAAACGCCGTCTTTCACTCGCATTGATCGCGTGACGTCACGGACCCGGCTTGGTCGACCGCCAATGGCTTGTACACTCCTGCAAGAAAACCACTCTCGACCCGGCTTGCACCGATGTACAGCAGGACGCAAAACTCCGACGTAAACACAACACAACACAACTTGGGCAAACTTTTTTTTTGCACAGAATCAGCAGCAGGACGGACCTTCCGAGTGCAAATGCGAGTTCTGCCAAATGAATTGCGACATATTGATTATGTCGCAGCGGATCTTCTTCCACGTTTGGCGACTGCACGAACTGTTACTGTGATGACATTTTGCTATAACAGATTTCTCGTTTCCTAAATCTAATAGTATAGATTTCTCGAGTCCAATTAACAACAACAATAATGAAATTAAAACTTCATATAATTTCGTGTCCAACATCCACCATGTTCGTGATATAAGACATAAATGTCTATCAGGTGCACCAAGTACCATTACAATGATCATTAAGTACAGTGAAACTAAATTGGTTACTAAAATTGCTGCCACGTGTACTTACCACTTGGTACACTAGACGAACACTTTTGTTTCATGTTGAGCAACAAGAATAGTTTCAACAAATCGGAAAATTTATTGGAATTATTCTGATTCTATTCATATAGAAGCTCAAAGTTCCAATTCACAAAATTGATTTACAAACAATAAGTCGTAATTTACATATTCATTACATTTATTACTGGTATAATTAATGAATATTTTCTTTGAAATTATTAAGCAACATTTAAATAAAAGTGAAACCTACAATATCGTAATTTACGCACATGGCGTTCAGCAAAATTCGAAAGGTATTCAATGAAACAGGTGGTATTTAAATTTTAAAAATTGCAGCCAAGAGGTATTTGCATCTTTAAAACGAAACCTTTTCGCGTGCAATTTAATGCATCCCTTTAATAATAATCATGGATAATTAGCATTTTTTTCGAAAAATTGAGGAATGTGAATTGTGACTGTAAATTGAAGATCAAAATAATGAATATGTGTGTGTGCACAGGTGATTGTAAAGGCAGTAACGTTCATTAACATTTACTATTTGATAAATAGCAAGAGGAATAAAAGGACTGCAAAACTATGCATGGGCGTTTACGACACTTGCATTTACAGTTACACCAATATCGTTTCTTCAAACACTTGTGGCACGGCAGAGAGACCATTGAAAGTCATTTAAGAACGCAATGAACGGATGGAGGAGAATGAGAAAAATACAACGAGGAACAGACTTATACGAACGTCGTTGCACCAACATCAGCGAACCCTCCGCAAACAATGGCGTTGGTCATCCGAGATTACATTTTTTTTTGCTGCATTGTATGTAAATCGCGAAATTAAAAATTCTGCGATACGCTTGGCGTGCAAGCAAAATACACCGTCACTATATATATACACATAAGAATGTGTGTGTGTGCTAAAACGTATAGCATTTACTCAGTTCGCAGAACATTTTCTTCCTTGCCCTCTCTCACTCTCTTTCCCTCGATCGATTTCTCGTGTACACTCAGCATCCGCTTTTAGAACGGATAACATAAACATCAACCATGATCTAACGTAAACACTGGGACCACGGATATTTTCAGACGCCGAAAAACGTGGTGCCCAATAAAACGCAGCGTGCGTCTTGCAAGCAATAACGAAATATGTTGCATGCATTTGCTAATAATACTTCGAAACCCAACAAAGTAATCTTCATTTCTATTATTACTAACAATCACTTTTACTTTCTTATTTAAATTGCACAAAAAATAACTGCTTTTTAGTCAATGAATGATTTTAGTAGGATCGAGTGAGTAAAGCGCAATTATTTCCAAAGTTTGAATTAGTTTTGTGACAAATTAGTCACTAGTCATTAGGAAACGTTTATTTCAAATGATAATAACATTTATTGCAACAACTACATAAAATAAACTCCTCAATACGATTCTATTGATGCAAAAGACCATAGGTATTTCTGCCCTTATTATATTGATACAAAATCAAATAAACTGTAACAAAGGGCTGATATTTGATATAATGTTCAGTTTTGTCAACATTTGGCTTAATAATATCCGTTAATAACTTCACAAAACGACGACCGTTATTTTCTTATACTTGTTTGAAGTGCGCTACCATGTGATAAATATAGTTTGTTATCATCGTTTACTGTTTTCGTACGTTACGTAAAGAAGTACACAAATATCACATTATGAATTCATACAAAATATCATGCGTATTTCAAAACATTCAACGGATAAGATGGATTACATCAATTGGATTCGCATCTGTACTTCCTCGATTAATGCAAATATACGACGGAGAGTGAAGCAAAAAAAGAAGAAGTTAAGCATAAACATGTAATGCGATTAGATTGAATGTGTGGATCTGGCGAAGGGCGCAAAGTCCGCCGATGATAGCCGGGGATTTGATTACAAACACGGCGGTAATCTTATCACGCTTTGCCAAATAGAAAATGTGCCAACAACAATACGTGTGTGGATGGGAAAGTAGCTAGATTAAATAATGCGATGGGGGATTCTGCGGAGGTTGTGCAAATGATCGTAATGAAAGAGGCATCATCCATCCCGAATCATCATCATCGTAATCATCGTCAGTGGCAGAGAAAACATAATTCGCGTTCACGTAATGCCATCATTGTGAAAAGCTGAAATTGCGTTTCTCCCGTTGTGGATTCCCAAAGAAATGTTACATCAGAGCATGCGAACGCACTTAATAATATTGGAAACATTTACAATGGATTCGGTTCATGTGATCTAGTCGATAGTGCAGTAGTAGAGTCGTTCCAATTAAACGATATCTATTAGAATGCCGTTTCAAGCACACTGGATTGATTATTAATTACAATTTTACACATGAAGGAACGCGCGCGAACGACAATTGCTGCACGTGGCAATCAATGTGACTGAAGTCATTGTGCATTTAGCGTTTGTGTATTCAATGAAAATATCATATTATAATAGCAAATTATATTTAATCATGTCTTTCGACTTGTTCTTAAACTGCCTAAAACAATATTGAGTAATCAAAGCTTCGTGTAACGCAAAAACGCGAAATTATCCAAAGAAAATTAATGATTAACTTTTAAAGTTAATTTCAAATCTATTAGGTTTAGCCAATTATTTTGTTTAATGTACGAAATATTGTTTATCTGTAAAGGCCTTAATGGTGATTACTAACAAGTAATGAAGTACTAACTTATGAAATATTGGTCCTGCATTGAGCATCAGAAATACTCTTATTCTACAATATTTAACTTAAAATGTTAGGTGTTGAAACTGTCATAAATACCACTTAAAACCTTTGAATCCTGCTGACCAATACCATGATTTTATCCTTAAAAATAAGATTCTAAACATGAAATGATACCAACTAATGCTTTATAATGTTCTTGAAACACATTAGGATAAAAGAATATATGATATGATAAAAACGAAAATATCATCAAATTATTCATATTTTAAATAAAAGTGATCTTCATGTCTAATTTGACTTGTTTGACATGTTTCAAGTACTTGTGTAATATGTTAATTTTATTTGTAATCCGAAATATAATAAATTTAATTTGAGATTTTTGTTTGAAATTGTTGAAAATATGATATAAAATGATCATATTGAATTGAAAATGAATGGGTGGATATAAAAAGTGACATTACTAAGAATTCAATGAAAAAAATCTAAATTACTTAAACGAAGTTATGCATATATTATTATAATTTCCTCTATATTATGTTAATTTACGGTATCTTTATATTTATATAACGTACAAATATATTACAATAAATTTAATTAATTGCATGTACGTTCTTGTAGAATTGTTATTAAGCAACGAGAAAATGTATGCACGTGTCCATTAATGTGACTTTCGTTGCGGTAAATGTACTGTGGTTGCGTCAAGTCTATTTTGAAAAGAGGAGAGAAGAAAATGTTTATGGAAAACGAAGAGTTTCTTCGGTGTGCAATTGCGTGCGACGAGAAGAGTGCAGGTGCCTCACGCGTTGCTCCTCAGGACCTCGTTTCCATTTGCCAAGCACAAGACCAAAGAAGTTCCTGGCCAGACCTTGCTTGCTGCTTCCAGCAAGATTCGAGTGCTCGTATTCCGAGTAAACAGCAAAACAAAGAGATATCGCAGCAGGAAAGAAAAATGCTGCGAACAAAAGCAACTTCGCCAACGGCCACGGACGGATGTTTAGGTTAATTCGACCGCGATAAACATTTCCCATGCGAACAAACAGAGAGGAAAAAATGAGCGAAAAAGGAAGAAACGCAACAGAAGGAACAACAATGATAATGAAGGCTTTACTGGCGCAAGGGGAGAGAAAGAAGGAGCAACGGGGCTTCGGTTCCGGCGATTGAATCTTCACTTTTGTCCTTTTCTTTTTCGAGAATTTGCCAGGCGATGGCCATTCGATGAAACGTATTAATGTCATTTTTATTTCTTCGTGTTTCCTTTTTGTTATATACAAATTGCCGCTTAATTTCTGCCTCCATAAATTATACAACCTGGAGCAGTCCAATGGAAAATGTGTAATAATAGGTTAGTGCTGCGTGCCTACAACGGCCACGTCAATTTATAAATCTTTAATGCTGTTCCACGTTTCCCCTATCGACTGACAATTACGAAAACTTGTAATTAAAATCAATTGAACACGTATCAAGTATACACATTCAATGCCTATTCGACTTATCAACTATTCAAATTGCAAATACTGCCAGAAACACCCAATAATAACGAGTGCAGAAACAGCCCATTATATTGTTTTAAATTTCTCTGACTTGGTGAGTACAAGTAGAAGTTATAGCAAATAGTTAACTTTAAAAATAGATATTTTCAAGTGTGTTTCAAAGTTATTTTTTTCACTAAATTAATGAACGTAGTTTCCTTATCATTGGTATTATCAATATGCAGCTACTTATTAGGGAATTCATATATCAACATTCTCTTCAACGAACAAATTATAATACTAAGCCATTTTCATAATATCATATTTATAATATAAAATTCTTTCATAAAATGCAATGTTTCGCAAGATATTAAGGATATTTCTTGTTCTTTAAAATACATTCTCCTCAAAGGCACAAAGTCTGAATAATCTGAATAATTTTCTATAATATTATGTAAATGCGATTCATGGTGAAGAATGGATTAGATTATCCAAGCTCGTACAACAGTTGATTCTCTGATATATCAATTTCGTCCGGGGTGGGTCGAATAAAGTGGAAGTGGAGATTTATTTTCATCCGGTAACATCCAAAATTCATGGCACGCGCGGGTGCAGAGATCTCTTTGAAATTGGAAGTCGCGGTAAGTTATCGAAGAAGTTTGCCAGCAGCCACCAAGTAAGACAAATCTTTCGGAAATAACATTCTGTACGTTCGTGGGTCTGGCACACGAAATTCTTTATATCGCAGCACACGTAATAAATATTTTATCGTGCGAGAGCGTACATGTCGTGGAATAACTTTAGACCCGCATTCATCTGAACCGGAGAGCTCTCGGACATCATTCGAATAGCTAATTATTTAATTAATACTTATTTATAGTCGGCGTACCGAGTGCCAGTTGATTGCACGTTTTCTTCTTTTAATTATATATTAATGATAGTACTTGAGAGATACAACTCGTTATCCGCCATCAGGGTGTTAAGACTTTGTACTCTGGAGAAGAACATTATCTTAGTTTATCCACAGCAGATTTCTACTTTTTGTTTTTGTATAATTTACCAGTTTTGGTTGAAATATTATTATTTTTTATTGTGTCAGTAAGTTTATTTACAATCTATTCAAGTTGAACAATAAGGAAATTTGGTCACGGGTGACATTGATTAAATGGATGTTTACCATTATTGTGAATATAAACATTAAATCAGTTACTTAGGTCTAGTGGTTTATAACGCTTAAGTCTGTTGTTTTGCTGTTGTCAAGTAAGTCAATAGCCAGAACATTATTATGTAATTCCAGTCTGTTTGTGTATCTGCTACTGAACATCGGTATTGT
>JAFMTC010000136.1:66201-137048 GCA_018845635.1 Nicrophorus orbicollis
CAAAAAAAAATAAAAAATCGAAATTTTCAGTAAAAATTATTAACCTAACCATAGAAAAAAAATCAAAATTTGAAAAAATTATTAACCTAACCATACAAAAAAAATCAAAAATTTTCGGTAAACATTATTAACCTAACCATACAAACAAAAATCAAAAATCAAAAATTATTAAGATGACGAAATAAACACATTTCTGGTTAGTAACCCCTTCGGATAGGTGATAGGTTTCCGACGACTTTTTTTTCTCTTCGCAGTTGATATCTGTACTATCGTATCGTCGTTATCTAGGAGTCAAATATTGACATATCAGATACACATTTTTACTTCAACCCCTTGAAGCGCTTACGCATACGCGATTACCGCTCTCTTTCCTGTTATCAGCCGATAATATAAATTAATATTAGAGCACATATTTAAAACTTATCAGGGTGTTATCAATTTAATTGTGCCTGGTTACAAAAGTAAGTAAACAGACACACACAGAGAGAGAGAAAAAGAGAGAGCCGTAAAAATTGCTGCTTCCCTTATCTTATCATCGCACGTTATATTTATATTGCTTATCAATGTAGAATGTATGATAATGGTGAAGCATCAGGACCTAACAAAAAAAAACCGAAAAGGAACTTAACGGCAGTAAAGGAAAACAGAAGAAAACGTAATATTAAATAACTTTTGATAACTTTATTATACTGGATTATAATAAATTATACCAATCTTATCGAGAATTTTTGCCAGTATTTCTCTTATTTTATCAAATAATTAAACAAAGTTTTATATTCCTGTACTTTTTGTATGTAAAACCGTATTTAAAAAACTGAAATTTCATTTCCTAATATATTAATGTTATTTTAGGAAAATGGGAGTCTCCAGAATTCTATAAATTATAAAATAGCCTACGCCTCTTTTCCGGTTCTACGAAATTATTGGTACAAATTCTACCTGAGTTGACTTAAACATTTCTATTAGATGTTCTTAATCACCGCTCCTCCTAGGTAAATGTCACGCCTTTGTATGCATGTCTTAAGAGTTTCTAAAGAATCCCACGCTCGAATATTGCATTCTTTCCTACTGACAAACAATTAATTCCATTTAATAATCATTTTATTGAATGTTAAAAACACATCGAATTGCAGCTGCAATTTCAAACGAATATTGTAAAAAAGAGAAAACGCGAAATATTTTCGTACATTCAACGCGTTGAATCACGATTTGTATGTATTTATAGCTCGTGTCCGGCAGAAAGAACCGAATCAATTCGTATTGATTACATCCAATAATTTATCGGAGCTCTAAAATTAAGCCCGATTGTCCACCGTCCGTTGGGGACTTGGCAATGTGTGTACATGTTTCTCTCGTCCAAAACGAGAGGCAAATAAATAATTTGAATCTGTTAGCGTTCGTAATTTTTTGTTGGGTTTTGAACCCCGCATTGGCACGCCATTTTTTTGGCACTCGCAGGATGGAAATGTGGCACGGATTATCAAAACAAACCCGAAATGAAAATCCGTTAATGATATTTCTATAAACAAAATTCTAAAAAAAAAACAAACAGGAGGAACACATACAGCATTCTCGTAGCATTCAACGTAATAAGGTCAATAATATTTATATTTACATCTAGCTTCTTTTATTAAATACAGATAGGACTAGATTACAACCTGAAATCAGACATATTATACGTGTGAACCAATAGAGCGATGCGCTCTATGTTTTAGTTGGGATTAAGCGATCCTTTAATTTATTATATAACCCTAATTATAGCCTTTTATCTGCGAGCAGAACGATACTGATAAGATAAACGCATTATCTACGGTTTATCTACGTACAAAATAATAAATCGCATTTTTTTTTGTACAGAAATTTGATGTAATATGATAAATGTACACTTACAATCAAAAGTACATTTTCTATATAAATATGGTACTAAAACACATCAATCACAAAAAAGTATATTATTAGATGATTAAAAAACATAAATGATCAAATTGTTAACAATAATTACTGCAATTTTGTAACCTGCTGTACAATTCTAGTTAGGGTGGACAAAATGTGGTTATAAAACAATTAAAATTGAATTAATGAAAGATTTCCGATTAAAATCAAAACGAATTATATGTACAATCAAATTTGTAAATATATATATAAGTCTTTCAAAAAGTAAACTTTTGCAATTTACAGCGTAAAGAAATAGATATAATAACAATACGTAATTAGAATTAAACTATAACATCAATATAATAAAACTTATTCATCTTACTTTGAAATTTCATATTCTTTTGTTTAATACTAAGTAGAACCAACATATTAATGATGAAATGCAATTAACATAAATTGATTAAAAATAGACTTCGAAATGCATAATAATAATATATTAAAATTTTCCACGTAGCGTGTGTTACGATAAAGTTGAATCGCGTTTATGAAATAATAAAAGGTTTGGGTTCAGCGAATGAAGCAGCATTGAATTTCATACTAGAATACACAATTCGCATATAAATATGCTAACCAGAGTCCATGACATAGGAACACTTAATATTGGATTAACATAATCTTATGAATATTACGGTTAACGCATAATAGTTTACAAATTAACGAAAAAAGCAAGTTTAACTAAACCGGTTACTGTACTAACTGAATCGAAGCAAATTCAATAAGATTTCAATAAATGTGTAGTCATGCAATTCAATTTACATTTTTTTTATATTATAATTAAATGTAAACAATATTTGATAGTAATTAAGTAAATTTGGAGAACAGGAAATAAAATGAAGCTAAATATTAAACATAGTCAAAATAATCGGTCCCGCTTAAATGGATACAGTCGGAATAACGAATGTCGGGAATTTGGTATAGTCGGGATAACGGATGTCGGAACTTCAATACAGTCGGGCTAACGGATGTCGGGAATTTGAGCGTCGGGAAAGTGAATGTCGGGCAAATGAAGTAGACCCCAAAACAATACATGTTAGTACTAGGAAATAAGTCGTTGTATCTTTGTGTAACAGGTTGTATGTGGGGACCAGTCCTCAAGTAATGCAGTTCATTGATAAATAAATGCGCTGTTGTTACAATGTCTGGTCTATACCAAGGTTATTCTTAATTTCACAATTGACCTTATAATGCGCGAGTAAATAATTCCATTTAATGCAGCGGTTGCACAGGAATTCCGCCTCGTTTTTACTGTTACGTGTCCATTTATTTTGCAAATACATGTTTATTAGAGTCGTAATTATTTGTTATTAATGTTAATCATTTTCTTATGGGAGAATATTGAACTTTGGATGTCGTGACGGCAAAAATTACACTTGACCTCTCTCTAGCATTATGAATCCGCGGCTTCGAGAGTTCCCTGCAATTTTCATTATGCTTCAGTCTTTTACACATGAAGAAAGAAAGAAAGAAAGAAAAGGAAAAAAAAGGTTCTTCTGCACTCCGTGTGTCCCCGTTGAACATATAAGGAATCTCAGGAGGAGGAGGAGGAGAGAACACGCTGGAAGACGGAGCGAGATAAAAGAAGAGAAACCAAATAAAACAAAGAAAAGTGAGAGAGAGAGGAGAGAAACTCGCAGCGGCGTACGGACAATTTCCTGCGCTTCGAACGCCCTTCGTGGGCGCCCACAATCCCACCAAACACATATACGAAGATACACAGGCTGCACATTGTGTTTGTTATTTTATGCGCTGTGCAAATGAAGACAATTATGTGCATACACACAATTCGTGGAAAGTTTATTTCCATTGCCGTTTGTGTTGCACAAACCGTTCGTGACACTATAAAAGCTTCACCGTTTTACCACCATTTATTTAATTTACATCGCACTTGTTTCACGTTACACCAACTAACAACTAACAACAACAGACCTTTGCATGAGAATCCTTGCAAAACTCTTACGCTCAACAAACAACAGACTAATCTCAATGTAACATTCGATTCTCAATAGTTTAGTGTTAAACTCTCCATTGAAAATTAAGTAAATACAATTAAATTTAGTTTTTTTCTTCAGTTATACTTCATTAAACACAGAAACTTGCAATAGAAATACTCAGATTTTGCCATTTATTGCAATTAGCGTTTCTATTGTTACAGTTATTGAATTAATGTTATGTAAATAAAAAGTAGAAAGATTAATTGACTATAATTTAACTAATAAAGCAGGAAATTTGAGTGGTATAAAAGCGTTTACTGCATAAAACAACAAGTTTTTCTTTTATTCTCATTGCTTTTGTGTGTTTTCTCTAGAAAGTATAAGTACTAGGCAACGATCCACTTGTGCAGTTCTTGTTTAAAGCCTATCATCATCAACGAGTTGTCTGGAGTGGCGTACAATGTATGAGATTACTCCGGAGTGGGAGGGGAGTCTGCATTTTTCATCTTCCTTTCGGACTGAAGTGAACTTGCGGTACCAGTGCAGATACTCCACCATTCCATGCGCAGCCATAATGCATACACACGCATGCACATGCATCACCATAGAAAACTTAGTAGGAAAATGCGTGCCGTCACGATATTATGCGTGACCGTAAAGTGTGAGCGTGACAAAATATAGTCATGCACCAGGTACACTCTCGAGCAGTCCCGTGACCGCTGCAAATTACATGCAAAGTGCATATGTGGACCATTAACATTCTATTCGTGTTAATGGCTGTGCAAAACGCCATTCTCGAATATTATAAAATACGCATACGCGGAGCTATTTTTTCATATTTCAGGAACACTATTTTCAGCAAAACACACACGACAAATTATTTATAATTCATGGTTCAAAAGGGTGGAAGTTAATATAATAGGAAATATTTCTGAAATTCGTATGCAACTCCAATTATACGGTTCATATTATACACAAATACGGTTGTTAGAAAATATTTAATGAAAATAAACCTGTATTAAGCAACACGCTATATTTCCACGTAGCATTATATAATTACACACAATTTATTTTTATATTAGTCACACGATGACAGCGATCTATATATGACCACATTTATACAAACGTACATATTTTCATTTGCAGAGAAACATCTCTATTGAAGATGAAAGCTTAAAACCTTTTGATGTATAAAACACCCATACCTCGTTATACGGCATTTCGTTATAACGGCCCTCTTTAATTAAGCATGTTTTCATTTTACGGCCTAAAATGTTTCGCTATAACGGCAAAAGAAACTGTTTTTCGAAGTCGAAATATCTGCATGTTGACAAGGAATTAAAATTAACAACAATGAACAATGTTTGGAGAAAAAATATGGCCAGAATGTGTAAAAAGTACTGATGCAGAAGTTTATTTCCTTCCTGAAATTAGGCAAAACATTTTGGATCTAGCATAAGATCTCGGATTTGAATGTTTGAACGAACGTGATGTGCTTGATCTACTTGAAGCTAACCTTTCATATGAAGAACTCATTCAGTTGCAAGCAGAACCGACATTTGGTGAAGAGACAGAGCCAGTTGTATCCAAACAGCTAACATCTAAAAATTTGTCGAAAGCTTTTTCCTATTTCGAACAAGGACTAAACATCTTCCTTGAAAACGATCCTGACGTCGAACGTAGCGCTAAAGTTTCTCGAGGAATTAACTCAGCCATTAGCTGTTATAAATCACTGAAGAACAAAATAGACAATAATGCAAGACAAACAACGTTGGACATGTTTTTGACGACAGTGTTCTGCAGGTTACCATTTCTTCATCGTCTTCAGATTAAAGCTATTTAAACAAAAAATTTGTGTGTATACATACACATATTTTATGTAACAAGAAGTTGTTTCATTTTTGTTTATAGATTATTGTCGGTTTTTGGAGTCTGTTATTATTTTATGTGCAAATGCATATACTGGTTATGTATGTATTTTTGATTTAAATGAAATCAAAAGATAAAATGCATTTTGAATGATAAACCATGTTACATATTTAACAAATTTGGAACCGACGCCATTGAATTTGTATTAGAATAATTGATTCCTTATACGGCTTTTCGCTTTGCGGCCAAGTTTCGTGGAACGTATCTTGGCGAGGTATGGGTGTATTAATATATATATAAGATACATATCTTCCATTCTATAATATGAGATTACATAATTTGTCAGAATCAAAGTTTATTTGATGTGTTTCCATCATAGGACGAAACAAACACTCGTTTACTTACATATAGAATGCGCAGTAACTCAATGTAATAACAAACATGTACAAAATCAAATGCACTACGACTTACGGAACTCGAAACGTAAATAAACAATTTTTTTTTAAATAGGAAATACGAATGCTCGTACACACAAAATATAGTTACGAGAGATGATTACACTATTGAGATATAAGTGTTTACGTTTTCGTAACTTGACAATATTATGTGTGCTATAGATTACGTTGTGTTGGAGCGCGGTTTTCGTTTTCGATGGAGACTCGAATGAAGATGAAAAATAGTGCATCGATGCAATACGATAATTATAGTTATAATCACTGACCTACGTTAAGGCTATTTTAAACGCGCTCTTCGTATTTACGCTTCGAAATGAATCACTAATACCTGTTGTTATTGACGTATCCATTGAACCCCTAGAGTATTCATGCTATTGCCTTTATATTTAGAACGCCTAATTGTAAAAGAGTATTGAAACACTATTGTTATTTTATGGTGTTAATCATGATTGCAATGAACAATCTGTGGGTTTCAATTGAATTCCCGAGCAATGTGTCATCATAGCTTCTCGTAAGTAAGGTCGTACGGATAACACTCGGCGCTAAAAGGAAAAACTAATCGAATGATGCAAATCATGTTATTGTAATAGGAGATACAACAAAGGAAATACTAACAGTATATGCAATTACAATTTGTTCACTTTACGACTGTTGCCTTGTGTACAACTACGATCTTTAATGCGTATAACAAACAAAATACGATGTTAATATACAACTTCCAACGAACAGAAACGCATTTTTTAAAAGCATAATTTTTTTATTCTATAATGAATACAACTTTGGTAGAATATTATTCATTTAAATATATTGATTCAACACAAATTGGACTAAAAGTATATACATTGAGATCTTTCACTCCAAAAAAAGCTTATTCTTAAGAAAACTGAAACAAAATATATAACTAATCATAGATTTCAACTAATAGTTATGCATAGAAATTCATTAATTTAATTAAAGATCTCGGTCTATAATTCAATTATATTGAAAACTGAATTAAATTGGTATTTTGACTCTTTAACATTGTAAAAACCTAAGAATATTCTAATATTTACTTCAAAAGAATAAAAATACATAGAATAGTAGCCTACTATTTTTTTGGAAATGATGATAGGGCAGGTAATATGTGTGTGTACACACGCGATGATAACATTTTTGTACAATTACATAAGTGGAATGTGTGCATGGACACGTTCTTATCAGAAGCGCCAGGACTCGCAACGGTATCAAAAAAAAAACTTATGTAATCAACTAGTGTAGAGTACGTTAATATATGGAGAATTTGAATGTATGGTGGAAACATAGAGAAAGCTCTATGGATTTCGAGAGCCCCGGAAACGAAGGGCTCTATTGATCCCTCCGCTCATTTCTCCTTCTTTTTTTTTGCTTCCTCTCGCACTCGTGGATGCATAAATAACGTCGTCTCTTTAATTCGCAGGACCAAAAACGGCGCTGCGGCCGGTTGAACCAGCCAGTTTCAATAACCCCGTGTACGATTTTTTCCCAACAATAAACGAGTTCTCTTCTCCTCTATGCGTGTCTATACACTAACAAGTGCACATTTTTTCCATCGAGTCTGTATACCGAGTGAGCGTACCTCTTTCTATTTGCGCAGTTTCTCTCGTTAAGATGATCCTAGTCTGGACTGAGCAAAAAGAAAACCAGCGAAAATCAACTGTTGATTCAGTTTAATACTTATCACGTATTAGGCTAATGGATATTTCGTTTACTTGCTATACTCTTGATATCACCAAAGAGCTTATATTAGAAAGCTCTCTTTTAAATGCTTTGTTTGTAAGAGATCATGACGGTTTCAGAGATCCGAACGTGGTCTAATGCAACATCACCCGGTATACTTGGTGTGCTTTCAGTCAGACACGAAGTTGATCTACCTGTTTCTGGTCGCCAAGCTAAATTATCGGCCGTTCAGTGCACTTCCAAATATGACCGTTGCACGCGAAAATATAAACTACTTTCCAAACGCACGCAGTTTTGGCCGACTCCTGCATCCATTCCCACAACACAATTTCCAAATTCTCAGTCGCCACTCTCATTATCTATCAATTGCTTTTCATCTTGCGTAACGCTGTTTAAGAATATTTGTAAACAACACTTACATCATATTGCTGAAACAGAGAAACTCCAACTATTCTCACTTATCCACTATCATTTCGAATTAAATTCCACCTAAAGTTCCTGTCTACAATATTTATCCATTATTTTGTCCAAAAATAAACGATTTAATATATTGTTAATCTATTCTATTTCCTCTTATATTATCCTCAGATTTATTTAAAAAAAACAAAATTTCAACTACTATTATATAAAATTAAAATGGAACTTAATTGATGGAAATACGATTAATATTTCAAATACTGTCTTTTCATTAACAATCTGAATTGAAATGAAAAAAAAAGTGTAATGCATGTAATAAAACTGTATATTTACTAGAAAGTATAGAAAATTTAAGTTATTTCAAATTAATTTGAAAATGTATGATTGGAACTTAGTTTCTGGATATTATATACATATTTCAAGAACTTTCTTTCATTAAATAATAGAATTGAAATGAATTATAACTAAATTTCCTACCTCAATATTTTAAATTAATTATTAATGAAATATGTATTAAAAAATGGTATTTACTAGAAAGTATAGGAAGTTCAAGTTGAACCAATTTGAAAATTTACTTAGTTTTTGGATATTATATATACATTTCCAATATTTTTGTTTCTTTGAAGATCAGAATTGAAATTAAATGAATGATTATAACTAAATTTCAATATTTTAGATTATTGACTACTGGGATATGCTTCTATTGCAAAAGTTAAACCTAGGAAGCTTAGGTTGCCGTTTATTAAGTGAGTAAGTAATATAAGTCTAATCATAATGTGTTTAACAAGATTTGGTGTAATCTTGACTTGATTTATAGCGAAGAATGAGTTCCGAGGTACGTGTGTTTACAGCATTCCCGCGAATTGCGGTTCTAGCGAGAACAGGCAACGTCGCTCGAGCGTATTTTTGTAAATGTATACATTTATTTATTTCATGTTTGTCGTGGACGGCCGAGTTCAAGGTCTGATGACGTTTCCATTCTTCTTTCTTTTCACCCGCATACACACATGCACACGCAAAATATGTACTTGCAATTGCATACAGCATCCGCGACTATTTACGTGCGCTGCGTTGCCAATTGCAACCGCGAAATCGCTAATGGCAATGGCAAGCAAAACAAAGCCAGGCGAAACGGGTGGAAAGGAGAAAGGACTAGAGTAGATGAAACGAAACGAAACAGGGGAACAAAAAAAAAAACACAAAACAAACGGAAGGTGACGACAGGCACAGCGCACCAGCGAAAAGGTGCAGAAAGGATGCAATTAATACAAGCGAATAAGTGTATTCGAGGATCGAATTCGTTTGCAACGGCACGTTCGGAAATCGAAGACCATTTTTGGGACACGACTTCGTCATTCCTTTTTCAGCAAAGCCTACTGCATCAACATTACTAATTAAAATAGTTTTATCAAACTTTCTTCGATAACATGATAACTACTTAATAATAAGGCAAAACGACTTAGTTATTGTATTAAGTTTTTTTATTTTGTAAATAATAGCAATTATTATAATAATATTAAAGTTACTTTACTTTAAATGCACAATTTACATATCTAAGTTGTGTTTCATCATAACAACTAAAATTACAGACTTTATATTATGAAATATATTGCATACATGACACATAATTTGAAGCAAATCCAAAGAAAAAAAAATACCAAAATAAACAGAAAAAGTATGTTATTTGATAATCTTCACAGAATTAACCATTGCATAAAATAAAATGTTATCATAATTACCGACATAAAACAATATTTAGAAGAGTGTAGTGCAGCTGGTGTTCTACGCAGTCGGCATGAAAAAGTAACGTTTTATTACATAAATATGTGGAACGAAAAATAAACAAATCATGTTTTTGTCGACCCGTAATTTCAAGACTTTTTACAAACATATTTTTTTAGCCAAATAACAATAATATTATGGTTAAAGTGCAAACTTGCTTATATAATCTGTTAAAAGAAAATATAGAAATTTAATAAGAAATAATGCAATAAATTGGATGAAAATGAAAGGAATAACAACATATAATATTTGGTGTTGAATGATGGGATGTATATTGAATATAATAAAAGTGCATTCATAAATAAATTGTGTTGAAAGAAATTGGATACATGAATCGAAATGCAATGAATTCAATATAACGTAATCGATTTTGTGAAATGAATAAAATGAAGCTATTCGGAGTTGTGAATAATGTATGTATATGTATTGAGGGGATGGTAAATACTTTGATGATAAAAGCTGCAGTGCACATACGCCAAAATGCATTCAGTGTGTGCGGAAACGCAAGTAAAAGAAAAAGAGAGAAGTAGATTGAAAAAGTCTGCACCGAATGCTTGAAGTTGTGGCAATACGAGCGTTTTTCGTCCCGCGACCACTCACAAACTCACCCACATTCATACAGAAAATCAGTACGCTCGTTCCAAAATGGCGCGCGCGCCGCCCCCGGCCATCGTGGGCAGGGGCGCAGGCAGATCAATACCAGAGCTACACGCCACCACTCTGTGGATTTGCACGAAAGGGCCTTCAGAGGCTCATTTATTGATTGCAAGGTGTTGCAAGACCTATCCAGCTTTATCCCTAGTGCCCAATGTGGAAACGCAAGTGCACTATTGATTTTCCGAAGGGTGAGGGAGGAGCAGGAGGGCCCAATTGAAAAGCGAAATCAGTTGACGTTGCCAGCGAACGACCCCAATTCGTTTCGTGCGAAACAACATCGCAGAACAAAACAAATAGTCCAGGCCACCTAATCGTTGCAATTAATTCATCTGCACAAACCGTCTACTTCGACCCTTGCGCAGCCCACGCTCTCCCCGATTACGCAACAATCGATACGTTGCGATGGATTCAACTTTTAATTTGACGCGAAAACATGTTTTCAATTTCAATGCAATATCCTTCGCAAAATAGTTTTCAAATCACCTGGATTTGTACGAGGAATAAACCTTAATACCAAACATACACATAATAAACCCGTGTTTATTGAAAGAGAAAAACCTTACAAACGTAGATACCAATACACCATCACTTCTCTCATCGACATGTAGATTCTTCAATAGTTTGTTTTGTATGTTGCTCAAAAAATTCTAGTTATAGACATTTAATTTGCTTCTTCTTAAGAAAACTGCCGTTCACCAAACGCATCCACCAATTCTACATATAGGAAATCATCTAGATTTGCAATACGACCGCTATTTATACAGCATTTCGCTACAACGGCCCTCTTCAATTAAGGCACGTTTTCGATTTACGGCCTAAAATGTTTCCCTATAACGGCAAAAAAACTTATTTTCGATGTCAATACATCTACATGTTGCCAATCTTGCGCAACCGCAATAATTGATTCCTTATACGGCTTTTCGCTTTGCGGCCAAGTTTCATAAACACAGGATTTAAAAGAGAAATATCATAACAAACGTAAAAATTTATATCACTTCTCTCAACAATAAGTAGATCCTCCAATAGTAAAAAATAATCAATCATATTATATTGTTATGAATATTACTCAATAGGGCAGAAAGGTATATTGCAACAATAGCAATAATTATATTGCTTTTCTATTAAAATCAATTTATTTTTTTTCTTGTTATTGCAATAAATGTAATTATTATTATTACTCAATATATTTTTCATGTATTGAAAGGTTATTTGGCTGAAAAATGTGTTGTGAAAGAGAATAATTGTGCAATGGAAAAGTGCAATTTCAAAATGTTTCACGGAGATAAAGATTGCTCCACAGTGGTTATTATTAATAATGTATGTTATCGTTGGAATAACGTCTTAAAATGAAATCAAAGCAAACAAATCTCAGGGCATAAAAAGTTCAAGTTTCCCACGGAACAATCGAGATGAATTTGTATTGAGCGGTAGAAAAGATGCAGCTGTGTGTAATTCAGGTATGGAGATCTAATAAAATTTGAATGCAACATAAAGAAAGGAACCCGGTCTGTAAATAACAGAACAATTTTTGAATTGTATCTCTTCAGAAACTAGTTTAGATTTTAGACAGCGACAAAATCATTCAAGGTGTGTTAATTTAACCTGCCAAAAGATCTAAATAACTCCATCAAAGAAAAGGAAATCAAAGAAAAACTATTTGCTAAATATGTTGTCAGCTGCAGGTAAAACAAGGCAGTCAATTGTATTTCATTTACACAGTCAAAGCTTCATCATCGCATTCCTTTTCAAATAAGAATTTCAAAGAATTATCAATTTTTTTCTATCTGAAGAAAACTTTCATTTCGGTTTTTCCGATCTATAATTTTTACACTATCACCAGGGGTGATTCAGGTTAGGTATGTGAGAGGAAAACTGAAGCAGACTTTTCCACTTCTAATCAGAGGAAATTTCCGTGGCTCGGGTAGAAATTTCCGTACACAATGGCGGATCCATTCCCGCCGCCCCCGCATCTTTTATTCCAGCGGCAGAACCGACCCCACACCCCCCTCCCGCCCCCGACCCACGTAGTACGGTCCGAAACGTGAGAGGATTCGAAACGGTCCACGGGAAATATCCATGCGAACCGAATACGTGATCTGGTCCATGCATATTCATCCCATGGCTCACGCTCTTATCATGAATAGTAATTATTATTACTTCATGAAACAAGGACATTAAATCTAGGTCTTAATATGAAGTTCGTTACAAAAAAAAAACAACATATAGATAACATTTAATCAACAAAATTAAATTAAGCAATTTTATTTAATTTGTCTTAAGTTAACAATGAAATATGAGAGTTTAACATTGACGAATTTCACCTAATGAATTCATCTTATTTCATCAATAGATTTGACCTGAATTGTACAAGTGCAATACGACTGTTTTGCAACCTAATGTATCCTCTTTTATTTTGCTGCAATAAATATGATTAAACTTTACTTTAAGTAACGAATGGATAGGAATCGGATTGATTAGCATTAACATGGAAAACTACATCAATTAATGTCAATCAGATTTGATCTTCTATGTATTTTAAGTAATAACGGTATAATGTCTGGCTTTGATGATAAGAAAGTCTTGGCTAGTAAAGATCACGGGATAAGGGAAAAATGCATGTCCACGAAGAAAGGGCGTATCCGCAATAAAAAAGGTCATACTGGTATTAAAATTATAAAATACTGTCGTGAAGCATGAATGCGATTGCAATTCATTAGAGCCGAAGAAAAGGAAGGCGAGCCCCGCACGAGGATCGTGAAAATGTGGCAACGAGACTGGAAGGAAAAGCGGAACAAAAGGATGCGAGAGCAGTTGGAAATCGAATGCGTCGAGGAAACAAGCGAAGAAAACGCAAACAAACAAAAATGAGAGCGAAAAATGGAAGAGCGATGCGGTGGTATTTATTGATAAAATTGCATTTGCGGCATGAGAAAGTTAATATAATGTAATCCATTAAATGTTTCCACTTGAATGGAAGGAAGGAAGGAGGCGAATGTGAATAATTTAATGATCCCTATATATGCCAATTTATCTCAGGCGCATTCCTTCTTTTGCTCGATTTAATATCGAAGGCGACAACAAAAATGATTCGCATCGTGAGAAACATAAACAAGAAAACAAGAAGCTCGTAGTCCGATAGTCGACCGACCGAGATCATATCTCCATCGAATGGACTCCTCTCATTGCGGATTCATCATTAACAAATTGATTGGAATTTATGGCGCACTAAATTAAACTTAATAGAAGCAATTTATTCATTAAAATTAAAGGACGTAAACGGAGCAGTTATTTATCGAACGTTTGCTTTTGCTAATTAAAATGCATAATCTTTTAATTGAAATTGTGTACAAGCAAATTGTTCATTAAAGTGAATCAATGTTAACAAAGGAAACTCAATAATACAACAAGTACAGTACAAGTTTCTCGTGAAATTACATATAAATTACTTCCAATTAAAATGTATTTCAGAGTTAATTACTGAAACAAATAAAATATCGAACTTAGACTAAATTCCCACACCAAACATCCGTAGCTCCGAAATATTTATCTATCCATCTACAAATCCATTTGCCATCTCATTTTTGATTAAGGTTTCTTCCAAAACCCTGACTTAAAAAATCTATCCGTATCCGAACATTCTTTCCTTCATAGCCTCACCAAGATCAGTCATCAGAATAACACTTGATCCATAACCAAATGATATCCTTTATTGCAAAATGAACATTATTCCTTTCCTTGATAGATACCTCTCCATCTCCTTAAATATATACCCAAAGATACAAATGTTTCTTCCATTAGCCAATTCAGTATTCAAATGAATCTCTCAAATTCTAATATCTTACATGTGCTCATTACCAATTCTTGGTGTCCTTATAATGGTGTTGTTGTGTCCAACCATTATTATGAATACTGTTGTTATTATATTGTATAAACAATCTATGTATAAGAGATCTCACAAAGAGTTTCTCACGTAGACGCATATCAAGTATCTTAGTCGCCACATCTTGTTATATAAACAAATATATAAGTGCCAAGGGATTGATTCGAAGATTCCTAATCGATGCACTTCTTCCTATAAACAACTGTAAGGAATTCGGGCCGGTCGTATTGTAAACAAACCACCCAAGCCGAATTCCATGGGAACGCTTAATCATCAAATATAAACAAAGCCCTACTCCGAATCACAACTCCCACCCTTTGATTAATAATAATTAACTTCGTAAGAAGATTACGTATTTAGAATTAGTCTTAGAAGAACCTCAAACGATTAACATAGTCTTGGGAAGACTCACCTACCATCGATTAATAAAGTTATCTTAAAACCAATTGAATGTACTTAATTCAATCTACTAAGACTCCACAACGACAACACCAGACATTATTCCACGGTGTCAATAATTCCATGCCTGGGACACAACAATTTATATAAACGTTTAAAATCTGAATGTAAAAGTCAACAGAAGTTCATTTCAGATTTCTACAACTCGTGGTACTTCTTACATGGTGAAGTGGTAATACAATTTTGAATGTTATCTAGTTCAATGTTAAACTGGGTTTAAGGTAGACGAGATGGCGGATACCGTACGTACACAACAGAAATTTGATTTTGAATTGGAATGTGGGCAGCGTACGATGCTCTCGCAGCGTGAATCGATTTGCTCCTGCTGAAGAGGGAAAGTTGGTGCGTGGGTGTTTGACGCAGTCTTCCCCAACTGCAGCCAAGCCCAGTTCAATATTTGGATGTAAATGATAGTGGGTCGGGCCCGTCTAGACCGAAGGGATCGAACCCAACACTGGGAGGTAGACATGCGCCATACCATACCTACCTGCATACGTCTACTTACTGTTGTTGTTATATTTTGGTGTGCATAAAAACAAATAACTCTGCACTTTTCCCGGATACGACCATTATAGGTACATGCTGTATTCCAAGGGAAATCGCGAAGCTTTGCAAAAAAAAGCAATTGCCTCCTGTGAGGTTTGAACTCACGACCCCTGGTTTACGAGACCAGTGCTCTACCACTGAGCTAAAGAGGCTTACATATATTATATAATTTATTTACCGCTTACATACACAACCTATTATACATTTTACAAGATTCCAATTTTCGTTGCCTTAACAATATTTACTATAAAAATAAAAAATACAGTCATTTATCATTTGAAATTTACTAGATTTCAATTTCCTAACCCTAACAAAACCATAATTTAAAGCTTTCATGGATATTATGTATGCAATGGCTACCAGATTTTCAACAAAAAGTCAAGGGGGGCTGCAAAGTGTTATTTATCAATTGAAATACTGATTAGATCATTGTTAACTTTTCTACTTTATGTAATTGCTTATGTGTAATATAATATAAGAAATAATACTCATTTCATAAGAGTTTTATAAAATTTTAAATTTGAATAAGGATTGTATGGGGGGTCCAGTTACAATACATTTTTCTGTTCTAAAGTGGCCACGTGTTTATGGCCTACGTAAAACTATGTCATAAATCAGTTTAAGTGCGTTGGGCATAAAAAAAATTGGCACAAAGAGCTCCAGGTAAATTTAGAATGGGGAAATGAGAAGTGGAGTAAAAAGAAAGAAGCAAAGTGGGAACTGTATGCCCACGTGCACCGGGTGACAAAGAAGTCCACCGTTTTCTTATTCTTATCCTTCCTGTGCGGAGGAAGGCTGCACGGGGGCAATGTTATTCAAAAATAGCCCGAAGACAACGATTTCAACCCTACAATCGGTGTGACGCCATTCGAGGGTAGGAAAAGGATTACGATTTGAAGGGACACACGCGCGCCGAACGTACAGTAGGTGTATTTATTAAGGACCCGAAGACGGAGAAGGGCAAGGACAAAGGACAGCTGGGCTTGCCAAGAACAACATCTGCTCAGGAGGGTCGGATTATGAGATGACGCAAATGAAATTGCAGGACAATGGATGTATTCAAGGCTTTCAACACGACAACTCCATGAATGGGTTCTTTTTTCGGGGCCTAATCTGAATGCGTACAAGAAAGTGAAAACCTATGCGTGTTTATCAATTGATAAAACACGTCGGAATATATGCATGTATATATATATGTATGCATATATAATAGTTGCGGAAAGCCAAATGGCTTGGGACGTGTCCAGACGTCGCTGCTGCATAAATAATGACATTATGCACTTACCTTGACAACACGAAAGGTCTTAAGACACATCTATCATTACTAAACATATCACGTCACACTCCGTTTATTTTTCTCTCGCCGCATTAAAATGCACAAAGAAGCACCGTTCCTCATGAATTTATGAACCGAAAACGAGCAAATAAATGATAATTAGACTCACCCTTTCGTTTCAATTGCAGGCGCTACGATGTAATCTGCAATCACAAAATCAAAATTATCGTACACAAAAAATATGATCATGCTAAATATCTTATGCTTGTAAACGGAATGAAAAATTATTCGTGATGCAGGATTGTTGGTACATTTACGCAGACTTACATATATATATATGTATATTAAGGTCGTGAAAGTGCCGGTGCGTTCCGTCGAGAGAAAGGTCAGTTGTAATGGCAAATAATAATAAAACCAATAACTTTTGCTTTAATCGCTCTGTTAATCGGCGCAAGTAAACAAAATTCTTTACAAGATAAATTTACATTTCAATGAAATGTAAACCGAGCGCAACGTAAAACGTTAAATACATTTATGATACTAAAAATAGATTTCAATAACGTCTTTGCAGCTCCAACCACATACAACATTTATAAATACGTTAAACAATTTGAAACCATTCAATTCCGTAATTCATATTTCCATCTTAATTTGAAAAAAACATGTAAATTAAAAGTTTTTGTTTTATTGAAAACCCTATACATACAATTCAGTTTGTTTGTTATTATTGATTATAAATTAACAAATATAAGAAGAAAAAAACACTTAAAATTGTTAGATGATATTCAATTATTACCGGAAATAAAAAAATATGTAAATATTTACTGTATGCAGCACACATCGCATATTCATCAATCCTGCAATTACATCCATTTAATAATAACAGTAATAGTACAAAATGTATAAATAACTATTGTTGTTACTTCTATCCAATTTTCGTTGAAATTTATTACCAATTGAGACATCCTTTGACAAAGAAACCACTGTCATGGGTAAGGATTTTTTGTAAATCATTGGTCACAGTGGGAGATTCGCCAAGAGGCATAAATCCTTCTTTCGCGCTGCAGGATATTGTACACAATTTGTTTCCTGCGTGTTCTTTTTGTGTAGAAATAATAAACAGGAAAACATACTCACAAATAAAGAGTAAACTTAAAACTGTAATATAATAAATCATTTAATTATAAAATAATAATCACATTGCATTAGAATATATCAAAACAAAGTAAATCGATTTGATATTTGCGCCTCTTTGAAAGATAGTTTCAATATAGATTATTTTCGATGCTTTGAAAAGTCCATTAAAGAGAATAAAGTTAGATTCAATATGTTTATTAACTTTTCTTTACTAATACACCTAAGTCTATAATTTGGTGTTAACTTTCAAAATAAAATTGTCATTTACTTTAACAACAAGAAAAGAAATAAATTCATCAGTTTCAGAAGATGTAAGATGTAAGCTGTATAAGATACAAATGTAAATCAATCCAACTATTTATGTTTAATCATTCAAAGTATATCGAAAAAGATATTCTATAATTTAAACTGCAAAATGAAATAAAGCGTTTCCTATTGGAAAGCGAACAAATTTGAAAAGGATTTGAATGTCGTCCTGCGAGTTCCCATCAAAGGAAGATGGGAACTTTGCGAATGCGCTGTTTCTCTGAATAACGTAAATGCAGAATTTTACGACTCGAAGTGAAATGTTGTTTTAATTGCCTTAAAATACAACATTGAGAATTGCGAAAAGACGCTATGTAAGGTCTGGGTGTACAGCAGAAACATTGTCACACGGTATTCAATATTCTTGATTAAATTGGCTTCCTAATTTGTATTCCAATATAAATCTAATCACGCTTAAATTCTAATTACAAGAATATGAATGATTACCGGATGCAATTATACATTTTACTTTTCGTTTAGTGAACGTAAGATTATTAATTGTAATTATCGTCGCTTAATTTCGTGTCGGAACTTGTCAGTGTTAATGAGATTCTGTATTCTGAGGTTTAGTACTCTCTTGTTACTTATTTCGGTCGTCTTTGAATCAGTTTTTAATATACAACGTTTCTAACTTTAGTTTTTAATGGTCAATAACGTGAAATAACTGAAACATCGTTATTTATAAGTGAATGTAATGAGAATCATGTCACAAAAAGTCTATTCCTGTGATATCATCTACGGAGATATAAATAATTGTAACAAATGTTAGGTGCGTGTTATTGCAAAATTTATGTTCGTGAACTTTTTGCGACTGCTCAATAGTCGATAAATTAAGCAAAATTCATTGTTTCGAATGCCATTTTGAACTTCCGCCCGTTTCCATGCCTGATGGCGCACGAACACGCCAGGTGCTTCTAATAACTTTAATTATGGAGACATGTGTGTGTACGTTAAACGTGAACAGAGGGTAGAACCACATCCGTACGAATGCCGATCGTGAGCCAAAAATAAAACTCGTACCTTTCACGTTGAATCTCTCCTGCAAGTAACTGACGTTGTTGGACAGGTTCCTCCTATACTCGTTCACCTCGCGCTGAAGGGCTTCCAGGCTGCTGGATTTGAAGCAACCTTCGAGGGGTTTGTTGCAGCGGATTTCCCTTTTCAGCTCATCGTAGCTGCTGCACGTATTGAAAACGGTTTTGCAAAGTATGCTATCGATGTTTACTCTGAAACTGCTCTGCTGCTTGATATTGTCTATGTTGGTCTTCAGAAGTTCAGAAGCTACGCTATTTTCACATTTATTGTTGACATCTATGCGCGGGGTCAAACCTTTCTGGGATTTCTTCGTTTTCCTCGGCACAATCTTCGTTGGTCCACTTTTGCTCCTTTTTGAAGACATTTGAAAAGTTTTTGAATTTTTTTCAGCTTCGACGGACGAAGATTGCTTCGGTCTTCTGCTTTTAATCTTATTGCGACTTCGGGATTTATTTTCCATGATAATACCGTGGAATTGAGTCCATTTATACTTCAATAGTGTACATGCATTTTACGGAAGAGCGTAACAGTTTCAAAAAACGCGAGAACAAAAATTTTGACGAACACCGAATGCTCACACATGTCGCTCAAAACATTGCGTTGGCCGCCACCTATCACGATCCAACGTAACCAATAACTAATAATACGTAACATTTAAAAGCAAAACATATAACATATTCAACTATATTCTAATGTGTTTATAATCCTATTTAAATTAACAAATTACAATTATAAGTATCAACAAAGTTTGAAACTTTATATATATGTATGCAACCAAATATACACATTACAAACATAATATTTCATAATTTTATGACCTTTTATAGTTAATTCAAAAGCATTCAAGATACATATCATAAATTGTTCTATATTACTACTTAAATAAAGCAACAATATAAAACTTTATTGTATAATGCATTGTATATTGTATAATATTGGCATTCCTGTCCTCCCTTCAGAAAACACTAAACGTAACCTCAAACATTCTTCTTAGTTTATTGATCACGTTAATACTTTGTAAATAATTATTACAAACTCATAAATTAAAATGAGTGTTCTACCTCCAGTTTCCACCGATGCCATCGAAGCAGAACAAATTAGAACCGTAATTATCAAGTTATCCATTTAGGTTATGATGTCTAAACGAATTCTAATTTCAGTTCAAAGAGTTTTTAATCAACTACAATAAAGTATCAGAGCTGTGTTTCACGGACTGCGTGAACGACTTCACAAGTCGAAATATTAAAGCCAAAGAAGTATGTCATTTATATATGATTATAAGGTTTCGGATAAAATGTTATGTTTTTGCGATTTCAGGAGAAATGTGCTTACACTTGCATGGAGAAATTCCTGAAAACCAATCAGAGGATATCGCAGAGGTTCTCGGAGTTCCAAATGTTGGCCAACGAAAATGCGCTGGCTGCAGCTCAGAAGTTGGGCGGCGCAGTACCCAGTTAAAACTTATGAGAACTGCTTGCATTTAATGTTATTTTCATGGTTCTGCCTTGTGAGTTCATGTTCATAATTATGATATAATTAATAGTAATAATTAGATATTTAAATCATACTCATTTCGCTTTATTGACGTTTCTACCTTGAATAATACGAATGTTGATATGTACAAAAGTGGTTTTATTATAAATAGTATAATGTAAGAAACAGGACTTCAATTGGACTATAATAACGTGGGTAAATGGTGTTAAAAGAAGCAGAATCGTTTCCTTCGGTTTTTAGGTTTATCTGTTTCGTCTAAGATGAGTGGTTGTGTTTCTTCGTTTGGTGAGTTGTAGAATTTGTGGTGCAATGTGTAGTCAATCAGAGTATTCATAGCAATATCTGCAAAAAAGTAAAAGAAATTTCATATTTTGCTTGACAACTTTTTCAATTGATTCTGAAAAATATAAGACTTCGTTTGACTTTTATAATCTGTCATAAGCAAGTTTAGTTTACAGTTCAATTTTATATAATATTCATTGAACATTTGATATATGACAATAATCAATTAGTAAATATTAAAGACTTAATTACCTAAGTTAATGTTTTCTTTTGCAGAGGTTATAAACCAGGTAAGTATGTTGTTTTCCTTGCAAAATTCGTCAAGATGATTTGGAATGTTGTCGAGATTGACGTCGCCTTTGTTTGCCAATAATATGACCGGTAAATTCTGTCCATTTGGTAATGACGATCGGTTCCTCAAGTCTTTCAACCACTTGAATTAAGTTATTTAATAAACGTATCTACAATTACATGTTTTGAACTATACCTTCGGAATGGAATTTAATGTTTCTGGTCTTGTAAGATCGAAAACTAATGCTGCAGCTAAGCTATAAAGTTTAGAAAGTTGCAATTAGTTCTTAATATAATCAAACTATTTGATTATTGATTACTATTCATTTTAAGAACTTTAAATTATATAATTGTATTACGCATATCTGTAGTAAACGCTCGTGAGGGCTCCAAATCTCTCATGTCCAGCAATATCCCATAATTGTAAGTTGATTGTGGTGTAATTGTCCCAAGTGATTGTCTTTATTGCAAAATCGGCTCCAATGGTAATCTTGTACTTGCTGGAAAATGTATCTAAAAACAATACTAATAATAATACTTATTGCAACAACTTCAAGAAAAATACAAACTGAATATGAAGCTTGTATTTATCTTAATAATTCGAAATACAAAGAAAAAAAAATTGTTGCAAATCTTAAAACATTAAAAGCGATATATATATTTTTTGCTCTTATTACAACTGAAACTAATATAAAAAGTACTTAATTTCATTTTTAATAATTTTCCACTTTAATTGTTACTTTTTATTTATTTAGTTTATATAAGATTTACTTCCTATATAGATTTGAGCAAGGATCAGTTAATGTTCCAAACACCCCCCATTAAAGCAATTGATTTTTCCCCGAGGAATGCGGGTTTTATCGATTTCGTTTGTAACACTGAAACATATTTCCCGGTAGCAAAGAACTTGCAACAACTTAAATACAAGCAACAACAGTAAACAACCAAAACAACATAGAAAATATAAACAAAAATACTAACCTTCTGCATATCTTCTAATTATTGAAGTTTTACCTGCAAATTAAATAAATGCGATAATGTTAAACACATATTTAGTAGTTGTTAGAATAGTTAAATTAAAGTAAACTTATTTTTGAGTTTGTGTATTAACAAATTGTTAAGTACCGACACCGTAGTCACCAATAACAAGGTATTTGAAAAGCAGTTCCTTCTTGTAACATAAATTGTTGTTGTCTGCAGCCACCGGATCGCACATTTTGACAGTACTAATCTCGTCGATCGTTGCTGTGTTATCTTGAACTGATAAAAATTTGCGCAACTTTCGCTGTGTGTGGAAGCAGCGTGTATCTGTGAACAAAACTATTCAAATTTAGTGGCGCGCAATTGAACGATGCGCGAAAACGTTGGTAGGGATAAAGCAAATGTTAGTATTAGTCATTGTTAACGGTTTTCATGAAATAATTAATAAAACAAACATCTACATACACTTTTCTTCAAGTTTAACAGTGAATTACATCTAAATGACATTAATGCCAGTATACACGTTTTGAAGAGCGAACAATTAGCTTTAATTTGGTTGCTCAATAATGAAACTGTTGTTAATACTTTTTGAGATATCAACTAAAATGTAGGCACAACTTCTTCAAAGATTAAATAAACGTTCTTCAAGTTTGATAGTGAATCACTTCTAAACGCCAATCGATAAAACTATATTAGTATACAAGTTTCGAAGATTGATAAGTTTAATGATGAATTACGTCTAAATGACACTTATGTCTGTATACACCTTTTGAAGAGCGAACAATTAGCTTTAATTTGGTTGTTCAATAATCAATTTGTCGCGCATACTTTTTGAGATATCAACTAAAATGTAGGCACAAGTTATTCAAAGTTTAAATAAATGTTTCTTCAAGTTTGATAGTGAAGTACTACTAAACGACAATCAATGCAACTATATTAGTTTACAAGTTTTGACAATAGAGCATTTAGCATTAATTTTGCTAAACAATGATTTTGTCTCACATATAACTTTTCGATTGTCTTCTAATACAATTATACTAGTACAGAAATTTACAAAAGAGAACACTTAGCTTTACTCAACAATTATCTTGTCTTAAATACTTTTTGGAATATGAAAAGAAAAGCAATGGTACTGCTTAAAAAAGTTTCTTTAAGTCTGTGAATTAATTTAGTTAATTAAAAATTAGTACTTTAAAAGTATATAGATTTTGAAGATACAAAATTATTGATGAATGTTATGAAATTACATTAACAAATATTTTCATATTCATGATGCGAAGTGGAAAATTTCAAAATTACATGTAATATAAGTTGCCTATAACAAGCGACCATTTTGTATTTTCTTTCTTATATAAATAGTGAAAAACTATATAATAAATAAAATAAATTGTATATGAATAAACGAATACAGATTGTGTATAGTTAATAAATATTAATTCACTTACCTTACAATATTATAAAATCAGATTTATTACGTTAGTCAAATACTATATGAAAAAGAAATGTTTCTGAAAATATTAACAATATTAAATATGCGAAAAAATAAATAGAATTTAAATTTAATGTAATTATATTTCCTAATAATTAATATCAAAAGCTACACATCAGTAAATATACCAAGGGAGACACAAAATACTTAATTCTTTCTTTATTTCAGCAGGACATAAGTGTATGTATGTTCATAAATATATGAATTGCACGTATCTTTTAAATTTGCAAAAATATTACAATAAACATGTATATTTATATCATTGAGTATACATAATAAGTAGATATTGCAAAGCTCGGAATATTCAGTCTTTCACGTGGAAACTTTTAAGTACTCTTTTTTTTGTTTAAATCTTTTCATGCTCGAAAGGCATATTCATTCAATAAGCTATCTATATGGTTGAATATACATAGAAACATTTATAAGCTGTACATAGGCTTCCAATTTTATATAAATAAAACTCTTAAAACTAACATTTTTCTTACACTTTGGCCACCACGTCAGAAGCTTCATATTTTATAATTATATGTTTTTGGCACATTTTCTTTTAATAATGATTATAAACGTAATATATCAGAGAGAAAAAAAACAATAAATTAACCTTAATAATATAATTAACATTTACACAAAAAAATAATAATTGTAAAGTAAGTTAATACCTATAGGAAAAAGTGATTCAATACGCATTATTCACGTATTAAATTTGTCATAAACTTATATAGATGATAATTGAAATGGTATTTTAAAGGAAAGTAATATTCGCAGATCATAATGGTTTTTTTCAAAAGTTCATTTACACAGCGGAATGCCTTCCAATTTCCACCGGCTTCGTGTGGACCTGCTTTCCGTCGAATTCCACCGAAATGTTTCTCTTCTCGTAGTTGATTGGTTGAGCCGCATTTTGGTTGGTGTTCAATGGTTCCTTTTCCTCGCTGGAAAATGTTTCATGAAATATTAGTTTTAGAAATAACAAGTATTTAGTACGCAAATGCAAAACATGCTATAGTATCAAATGCATCACACAATTTACACATTGTACATAAACAACCTACTCCAAATGCGCGATGATCCAATATTTTAACAATAACTTTATAAATTTAACAATCAATAAGCAAATTACCCAAAATTTTCTTCTATTTTGTAGAGTTATCTAGTGTTTTAAGTACGCAACGAATATGCATATTTCTTTAGCTGTTTGCTAATTGCAAATACCTTTTATGTTAAAATGCATGTTGTTCAAAATACTCGAATTACATGTGTTTTTGGAACAGTTCAATTCTACTTTATTAGAATAATGTAGAATATGCAGTTTTGAATACCTCCTAATTTATAATGCAAAGTTTAAATGTATGTTGTTCTTCTTTTTGGCAACAACATGCTGACGTGTTATGTAATTAGTCATTTCGTGGAACCTAAAAGTATAACATTTTGAACATGCTGAACACATAAACAAAACCAGAGGTTTTGGCATGCAAGAATGATCATGCGACAATTAGGATTTATAAAGTACAGGCTGGATTGATGCATCTCGAAACACTGATAGAAAAACAAGACCAGAAACGCTTACACATCCGAGGGGGCCAATTTGACGGGCATTGGTAGGTTCAGACTATTCGGATGGATCGGGGCAGCTTTGTAACTGCAATAAGGCAGCGGAAATCGCCAACTGTATAGACTAAAATCACCCAACTACTGTATCGATATGGTTTGATAAAGGATTGAAGGACGAAAAGTGCCACGTAGGAGATAATCCGACCGTGACAGTTTTTACATTGGATGACGATGAAGTGGTAAAAAACTAAGGGATGAATCATTTAAAGGACATACCTTCCAAGTTTCGGATCCTCTTCGTCGACGGACTTGGAGCGGTAACAAAGCATGGCAATAATGCCGGCTCTGTTAACGCAGAAGCAAGTGATGTCGACAACGATGAGGATTAGTAGAACAGCTCCGATGACAATCCCGATGATCATAGCACTGCTGATTGCCGGCCCTTCGTGATTCGAGATAGTAGTATCAAGACCTAGATGCAAAATGAAATATTATTAATCCTGTCGAAAGCAGTAGGGGGGAAAGGTGTAACAGCTAAAGAAACGATTAGTACATTAGTTTAGTGTATCAGGCATGTAGAACAGAAAAGAAATAAAGAAATCATTGTTTGTTCTGTCGGTGTCTGTATTTTATTTGTATCTATTTTTAGTACTTGTAGTAGTAACCCAATAAGAAATGTTAAATAGTTGTTTCAAAAGTAAAGAATAAACTTCTAATCTCTAGATGCCCATGCTGGGGGATGAAAGATTCGCGTGAAGGAAGTAGATAGAAATGATAGAGAGAAATCAACATCCGTTTTTATTGTGTGTGATACGAATTATTTACATGCATGCAAGTAGAAGCGGTGGAACAAAGCGAAGGGAATTATTCGAAGCTACCAAAAATATTTATACCTTTATACTCCCAACTGCAGAATAAAAGTATAAACCATATTTGTCTACGTACATTCTGTCGACTGTCGCCTCACTCTCCTCTACTTATTCATATACAAATATATATCGTCTTTTCTCTCTTGTGTCATTAAGCCAAATACTTTAAGAAAACAAAACTCACTCAACTAAAGCCACTTTTACATCACTTCACAAAAGCACGAGAATTCGACATAAATGAAAATAAGAGCAGCGTTTATTTTCATTTTTGCTGTGTGTGTGTGGGGGTTGAGAATGTAGACTAGATTTTTGGTGGAAATACATGGTGAAGTCTAAATTAAATCATTTATTTATATGTTTAACTCTCATATATATATTTATAAAAAACAATTCTCATTTCGTATTCCTTCGATAAGTTTCTTTTTTTCTTCTTCTGTTATATCATATAAACTTAGAATTTTACAAACATTACAAATTTTTACTTAATAAAATTTCCTTTCTTTGCGTTTTGATGATGATTTCAAATTTATTGTCATTCGAATGTAAACTAATAAAATGAAAACGAAATAGACATGCACATTTTGAAACGGAAAACACCATGCTCAAAATAATAAAAAAAAACGAAAATGTTACAAAAAAATAAAACAAAATAATTAAATAAAACAAACACACAAAATGAATGATATTAATAACATTTATTTGCTCCATGCAACGAGGAACATCGACTACATTGATTGAGATAATAGATCCATTTGAAAATAAGGAAAATTTTGGCAGCATTTTTATCTTAGATTTAGATTTTAACATTAACTTACATCCTAGAGCACGTTCATCCCAAGTATTCCAGATTCACACTCACAATTAGAAGTTAGTTACAAGGTGAACAGAAATAAAATTCTACCTAATAACGGAAAGTAAATCACAATAAAAACGGATTAGAAATTATACGAAGCTGCTTTCGATTGCACGAAATGATTGTGCGAGGATGGAAATCATAATGAAATGCATGCTCTAATTCGATTAAGAATGGAATGTGAAACTGTTTAAACTAGAGCACAAAGTCAGCACTAAAAGAAAACAATGTATAAACACTAAAACTGAAGTGATACCGAATTATGATCAATTAGTAACTAGATGTTCGTAGCATGCTCACGATAAAGTAGTCGCTAGAATTTGAATAATAATGAAAGTTTACCTCTTGAAAACGACTCAAAATTGCCCTCACATTATCTACTAATTTTTGGTATGATTCGAAATACAAAAAAAGAAACAACGAAAAACACTTATTTAATATGTACAGAAAGAGAATAATCGCACGGCGACGCAGCTTCGGAAAATCCGTCGACTTTGCCGCGTGCAATTAACAAAACATGTTCGTTTACCCCTGTATAATTATTAATTTCATTTAAATTACATTTAAGTTGTATTCTTTATAATTCGTTTATATTCGGATTTTAGCATAGATTCAATCGTAATGAAATCGGTAAAAGCAGAGTCGCAGCTTGCAGTAGGTATGAGACCGAAGACCTCGATGAAGCCCCATAGTATCGACCTACTACAAAGGGTAGGCAATCGTTAAAATCAAACACATACACACAGATACACGCTAAATATTACATAACTTAAATTATATAAAAAATAAAATCAAATCAAAATATCTTCTTTTTTTGTTGTTGTTCAAAAAGGGTTGGGTGTGTACAGAAATGAGGGAGATATTAAATAATAAAAAATAATAATTAAAGAAATTAAAACAAACATGATCACAAGGGGATTAAGGTACCTAGGAGGAGAAGGATCGGGAGAAAATCGTAACGTAAATGGCTAACACTGCTCGTTGAATAACTGAAATATTGCTGCTCCTTACCTCTTGCCGTTTTAACTCTGATTTCAGCCGGGGAACTTGTTCCAATCGCGTTGTGCGCCCTTAATTCAATTTTGTACGTAGTGTCTGCGCTAAGTTGGTTCAATTCGTAATGGGTGTATTCGAAGGATTGAGTTATTTCCGTGCTGCATTCGGCTGTCGAGTCCCTCCACTCACCGTTCACCCTGTGAGACTGCAAAAGCCAAATACAAATTTCATTAAATCTCACACAAACGCATAACTTTTAATCAAATAGTTTTACTACGTATTTATAATTGTTACAAACTTTTTCCCGTTCCGGAACAAATTTTACAATTACAACAATAAAAAACAATGCACAAACCATTTGTTAGTCTCCATAAATTGAAATATGTATGCTTTAACTGAGTATTAACATTGATAAATTAACAGTTTCCATTACGAGCATTGGATTCGCGCGTTGCATTATTGGACGCAGTATTGGTTGAGAAACTTTAGATGGGATGTGATTTTTAATTGCAAAGTATATATAATGTATTTAATGTATACATTGATTCACGTCGAATTTGCGAAGAAAACTGGTGTGGCGGCGGCGGTAACTCCGAAAAGCTCGTTCCATACAAATCAAAGTCAGGTTTTAGTTTAATTAAAGTTTTGCACTTACCACACAATATTTAATCAAGTAGCTATCGATCGGATCCCCATTATCACTGGGCACATTCCATCTCAATTCGAAGTGATCCGCGTACGGGCTGTTCGCAACGAAATCTCTGGTGCTATTCTCATGTAAATTGGACACTAAAATTTTGGGCTCCGCAGGGACGGAGCGGCGTGGCATCGTTATCAATTCCTGCCCTCCGAAATGTCCAATACCCACGTCATTCTTGGCCGCAAATCGGAAGGTGTACGTCTCCTGCGGCACCAGATTCTCGACGATGTACGGAGCGTCTGCGAGAAAAAAAAAAGGGGCGAGAGAGCATTAATTTCAATCCATTTATATCCAAAGGGTAACTGCAAATTACCTATGCTCCAGGTGCGGTTCATGGCGGTGTCCCAAATGCGTTCGCGTTCGGTCTGGTATTGGACAATGATGGCCCTCAAAGGTAAACCGTGCAAAACTGGCGGTCCGACGATGTTGAATTTAACGGTGGTCGCAGTTAAATCGGCCCTGGTCACTTGCTGGATGTTTCCGGGGATCACGGCTTGCTTCAGCTCGATGAAGTGAGTGGCCTCTCCCAAATGATTCTTCGCAATGCACTCGTACTTCGTGTAGAACTTCTTTTCATTGTAAGCGGAAACGATGAGGTTCGACTGCGGCCCATTGTTGATGATCTTCATATTCGGGGAATTCTGGATCTCGACGCCACCCAGTCTCCATATAATGGTTGCATTCGGGATGGACTCGGCGATGCAGCTCAAGTTTCCTGGACGATTGCCCCAAGTCCAGACCGGAGGATAATGCTTGGTCTTCTCGAACGTCGGGGGGAACTCCACCGTGATATGCCCATTCTTGTAGGCAGCATCGACATCGTTCTCAGCGATGCACTCGTACAGGCCGTCGTCGGTGCGATTCACTCGGTAAACGTTCAGAATACCGTACGTTTCTCCTTTGGCTGGGTCATTGCTTTGCTCAACAACGATGCGCTTGTCTTCCCTTTGCGGACCAATGGTGAAAGCGTCCTTCGAAGTTAATTTCCTGAAACTCACACGGGGCATCGGACGTCCGAAAGCCTTGCAGATGATCTTGGTGTCGGTGTCGACCGGGGAAGTGATATTAATGAACTCGAAAATTTTCGGCTTTATAAGCACATTGATCTTAACGGTAGTTTCGGCTCTTCCTGCTTGATTCTCAGCGATGCATTTGTACACCGAATTATCATTGTATTCAACTTTGTTGATTATAAGAAGTCCGGTGTTCTTCTTGACATCGAATCGATCGGTGGTAGCCAAGTTTTCGCGAGTCTTTTCTTTGATCCAAGTATATTCTGGTGGAGGTTTACCGGAGCCGCTGCATTGAACAGAAGCCTGCTCACCTTCGATGATCGAAATCTCTTTGAGCTCCTTCAGCTGCGGTGGTACCTGCACTTCAACCTGTTCGAAAACAAATAAGTCGCAATGAATATTTAGTACGAATTAGAGCGTTGTCCATTATTTACTTTGATGTTCCTTTCTTTGACGTTTCCGGTGCTGACCACAACAGCTCTGCAGGTGTACAGACCGTCATCGGATTCGCGAACGTTTTTAATCAGCAAACCTTTATTATCGGTGACATATCTATCGCTGGATACAATGGAAACTTTATTCCGGATCCATTCAACGATCGGAGCAGGTTTCGCTTGGACTTCGCAGCGAATCCTGTAATCCTTTCCGAGCACTGGAAATTGAGACTCCGGAGCATCGACCCACGTAATATCAACTGCAAATGAATAATAATTATAAACACAATCCAATGCAATCATGCAGTATGCGTACTGATTGTATCGACTTTGATGGTGGCCGTAATCGATTCGGTGTTTGCGTATTTGGCGGAACAAGTGTAATCTCCAGCCTGGTCCTCGGTTAATTTGGTGAAAATCAAAACTGCTCCTGGCTCGGAAGTAAATTGCTATATCAAATAAATTCATATTACTGTATTTTGCAACAACAAAAAAAGTATTGATTATTTATAGTTTACTTGGACATATGGTGAAGACGAATCGGTATTAGTGTCGATCTTCCTGTTCTTGGGATCCCTCCACTCGAGCTGGGTTATCAGGCTGGGATTCTGGACGTTCGGTTTACAAGTTAATGCCAAACTGAGTCCGATGGCTTTAGTGATCACTGAACTCTTCGGGAGGATTTCCAGCTTCGCCTGATCATCCGCTTTCGCTGCGAACATAAAATTTCGAATTTATACACTCTGATTTTGCAAAGGGCGTAAAAGGGGGGTGGTGGTTTGTGTTGGCTCGGGAGACGGGATTAATTGTGCGTTTAATTTCTTGCGGGGTTCGCTTCAAGTGGTTGCCCCTTTGTCTAAATCGGTGTGGAAAATCTTGTGCGAATGACGCTTGAAGCTGAGTGATTGGGGCAATGAAGATGGATGTGACAGACTGAGGGAAATCACTGGATGCTGGCTGGTCGAGTCACTATTCGGAGGCGAAGGGTGTGCAGACAATAGAATGCCACAATTAATATCGCCGCCGGTTCTATTAATTAATGTCCACGAGGCGAGTAATTAACTTCACTTCAATATGCAAACAACGATATATTACTATTCCTGGTAAAAACAAAACTACACTGTCTCCGGAGAAGATTGATACCACTAAATTGGTTTAGCTAACTCAACCATATTTGAATTTGCTTATGTTACATCCCTCACATGAAAACACACCGAACGAAATACATTCAGATGTTATAAAACAAAATGAATACGTTCAATTTTATTCTTTAAAATATGAAATTTAACTTTTATTTTTTAATCATAAATGAAAATGTTTAATAAATTCTATATTAACATTATACATACAAATTCATTCCGCCAAAAATAACCGGGAACATGGAAAGCTTTTTAAAACATTAATATATGTTTGACGTTTCATTAATTGCATAATTTGTTTTTACGACTAAAATTCCGAATTTATATGAACTCTTCTTACGAATCATTAATGTATATTATATGTATATAAATTATGATTTAAATTGGTGGTACGAACTTTGCGCTTTGTGCTGGAACAACAATATGGAATTGGGATAATTTATGCGACCTCTCGGAAGCTTTTAATCTAGAATGGAAATTCGTTTTAGGTCAACAGGACTTTTTTCCCCCAGTTCCGACTCTTAATGCGGTCGCTGGATTCGTTTGTGCAAAAATATTATACACTCGGCTTGTTGCAATCCGGGTTTAGGTACCGATAAATCGTCCACGATGTTAAATCTATCAATCGGAACGCCCAAAATCTGTATTCCAGGAGCTGCACAACCACTGGACGTCCGAACAGATTCAATTTGTTACTTTCGAATAGAGCACGGGAAGAGGAGATATATAGTCGTCGAGGTGAAGTACAAACATACGTGTATGAGGGGGGGTACAGTGTTCAATTCGAATCCCATCATAAATTCCATTACAAATGAATTATATAAAGGACGAACTGAAAATAAATAAGTATAACAAAAAAGTAACATTTATCTCGATACGAAAGTAGAAGAATAGAAATCAATTATTTTCAGGTGCAATTCCCATCGATACGAAGTTACGATGCTGCAATCTATATGGTTTATATTTCTTTCTTTCCTTTTCTCGTACGTGGTTGTATATTTTCTTTTTTTGAGGGGAAGAGTGCGTGTTTGGGCAAAGTTAAAAATGAAAAAGTCTTCGGGGTTGTTCGGTAATTTAGTGCCCCTCGGTGGCGTCCCTTTCTGTTGCGAAAAGGGCACTAAGTAATACGTATAATGGCCCCATAAACTACAATTACAGAGCGAACACATGGGGCACTAGCAAACTATACTCCTGTGGCCGAAAAGTTTCGCATTAGTTAAATGCTTGTAAGGAATTCCTAATTGTTTCGCACCGCAATTATTAGGTTCACAAAGGTGCGAGGATAATGTAACTCCTTGCATCACCATTAAAGTTTTATGTACATCTGTTTCCACTGTTAAATCTACACAACGCAATGCAACAACTTTTCGTTCTCTGCTCTGAACTGCAAAAAATTACATTGAAAAATTAATTTAACATTACTTCAGTCCGTTTAATTCCATCTATATACATTTAAGTTCTTCATAAAACTTTATTATATTGATAGAAATGGTAATACATTTACAGTTACTTTCATTAGATTTGATAATTTAACAATAATAATTTACTTTTTATATTTTGACTAATGTTTGATAAATTTCATAATTCATGTTTCAAAGCAGTAAAAAGTATGAAGTATCAAGCAATTATTATGATCTTGAAAGGCTCAGAAGTTACTTAATCTAGAAGTTATTACTCTAAAAATCTATGTAGCATGAAATTACGTTTATCGATTAAAAAAGGAAGGAAAATTTGCATGTCCGGATGGAAGCTTTAGGGGTTGAGGAGGTCTCTTCCTGTGGGTTCACCGCCTCCGAAAAGTAGTACATTTCGCTTCCCTTTCCACAGTTTCATGCTATATGACGCGTAACGCCATTAACATTGCCATTTATCAAAGTTCCGCGACATTTCCCATCAAAAATCTTCACATTTTTATTGTTTTCCAGAGGGTTAATACCGTCTTCGTGAGCGCCACCCCCCCGCAAACATACTATGTCCCAGAATGGTAGGTATACATATTTCTTTGCATGCGTGAATTCCTGGCTCGTGGTTGAAATATTATCCTATTTTATAGTCCTATACGTATATATATATACATTCTTGGCCCCCTCCGACACCGAGAAATTTTTCATCTCGAGGATGAAATGTGTTTGTGTGTTCGCAAACGCCCGCACATTCACAGCTCAATCTTCCTTAACCATTCTTCCGGCGTCCTCCCGCAAATGCCGCGAACCAAGTAAACTATTGATTCCAATTAATCTAATTTCGAATTGAATACATTTCCAGTTCCCAAAGGCTACATTAAATTGTTGCTCGTGTTTGTGGATATGTGAGGTAAGCTTTGCCAAATGCATTAAACCGAAATCAATATAGACGCTGTGTTCTCAATAAATACCATTTACGAGATCAAACATGTCTGCAAACAACGAGTTCACTATAATTACAGTTGACAATTGTATATACACAAAAAAAATGTGTATTACAAATCTTGACGACAAACAAGCATGCCCTCATCAATAATTGCACGGATTGTTGTGTTCATTGAACTTCCAGCAAATTAGGCATAATCCAGGAATACAATAAACTATTGATTATAATTGATCTAATTTCGGTTTGAATGCAATCTCGTTCCGGCTCCCTTTGCGAAAATGCAAATTGGATCTTTTTGTTATGCAATTCGTGCACGCCCCGCACTTAGGCACTAATGAATGTTATGATTCGGGCGGGACGGGGCGCAGGAGCAGATTAGTTAAAAAGGACTCGCTCCTTCCTTTCCAATTATCTCGGTTGTCTTATTCAAAAGGAACGCACGCTCGAAAGGATTCCAATTTTTCAATTTATTACTCACCCTATTCATCCACACGAAAAAGGGAAACGAACTATCAATTATGAATCTTCTCATTCAATGAAGAATCCATCAAAACAAGATTTGTTTTCGACAGAATTTCTAATATTTCATTAAAGATTAATTCTAATTTCTAAACTCATATCATATTATATATACGAAAAACATAAATTAGAATTTAAAGGATATTACACTGATAAAATATGAACAGCTTATTCTCCATACTAATTCTAAAGATTTGTTTTCGAGAATAACAAAAACTATATAAAATGAATGAGGAGTTAAACATCATTTATCTTCTTAGAAAACTAGTTTATTTAATTAATTTACTAAATATTTAAATGGAGTTTATAACAGGTAATATGGATCTCTGTTAAGATACACATGGAGAGTATTATCGTTATATAAATGGTTATTATAACTAGAGTTCAAATTCGTGGACGAACCGCTTTATAACGTAAGGGCCTATTATGGCGCAAGTTGAATACTGAATACTGAAACGGGCGGATTCTCAATTTACAACATTTACCCTCAATCTCTAACTAAAAATAAATAGTAGACCATAACTATTTACTTTATTCCAAGCTTTACTACAATCACATCGATACAAGGCAGTCAAACCTATTATCTACAATAAGTTAATGAAATTGGGACTATATTTCCAACAGTTTTGACACATTGTTTGAAGTTCTTTCCGTGCTCGGCAACTGCTTGCTTTCGGCGATGCTTTACGTCCGAATTTAACTGCGAACTCAACAATTCCAGCCGTAAAAATGAAGTGCATAACTCCGAGGGGAGTCCCACCAAAAACAACCCCTATTCACGGTCCTGATAAAGCCACCAGTTGATATCGCGCAATAAAAATAAAACAAAGGAAAATGGCGCGTAATAAAAAAAAGTAGGAGGTGGTGGAAGAGGAGGAGGAAGTACAGTGGACGTAAAAGCGAGGAGGACAATTTAACAGTCCGTGAAATTGATCGCTCCACGTCCACCTTCAAATATTTATGCCCGTTGAAACAATGAAAATTCGGGGGGATACGCAACAAAAAGAAGCAAATGAACGAAAACGCTGCTTCGACGGATATTGATTAAAACTGAGCAAGTGGGGTTTTTAATTTGTAATTGGAGTTTATGCGCTCTATACGTTTTTACGATCCCTATGACCATTATCATACTTCCAAGTATAGTAGCGGGTTGTTCAATAAAAATTTAATTAATATTTTACTACTTATAAATTAGCTACCACCCGGATAGTAAGCTTACGTTGAAATTGTCGATTATTTTTTTGAAATAATTGAATGTGCTTCGTAAGACTTACACATATTACTTATTCATGGATCGTGTTTTTTTTTTGGGTGAACTATGTGTGAAGAAGCTATGAATAAAAATCACTTGATTCGTACGAATCAGCAGGGCCTAATAAAATATACAGTGACACGGTTGGAATTGAATGTCCCTTTCTCTCCTCCCTGCGTGTGCCGCTCTTTATTATTCATTGGTCATATATAAAAATGATTTGCAAATTTTATCGGAGGGTTGTGTTGAGTGATAGTGTGGCCATTGGGGTGCTGCGAGAGAAGAGAAAGAGGTCGCATCTACCAGCAGCAGGCGGTTAAAATGCACACGATGTGAAGAATGTTTACCGTGGTGAAATAGTCGGGCGTGGGGGGTGGGATTTGTGAGGTGGTTGCTTTCGCGGCCTATCAGCATACATAAATATAGAACAGCTCTTTATATCAAGATGAACATACAAATAACTCCTCAACAAACAACTCTTTTTATATGCAGAACGCGCCTTCCTTCCTCCTCCCGACAACGCTGCGCCGTAATTACCACCAACAGAAAAAAGGGACACCTGCCCCTTTCATATGTAATTTATGCTTTACTTGTTGAATTTCAAAGATAACGAAAACTATTAAAATATAATTTCATACATTGTTTTAAAAACGATGGCTTCCAAAGCATTTTTTAAAAGTAAAACTTGGCCGCAAAGCGAAAAGCCGTATAAGGAATCAATTATTGCGCTTGCGCAAGATTGGCAACATGTAGACATATCGACATCGAAAAAGTTTTGTTTTGCCGTTATAGCGAAACATTTCAGGCCGTAGATCGAAAACGTGACTTAATTGAAGAGGGCCGTTATAGCGATGTGCCGTATAAATGTGGCCGTATAGCGAGGTAAGGGTGTATAAGGAAGATATTTACCACTTTCAATAACTCTTTCACATATTTTTCTCTTTAGTTTGTATCATTTTCGTAATAGAGCCTACTTACACATTATGATTAACATTGATAAATTTAAGTTACTTTAGTGATCTTCCTAAGAATGGCTTAAATGCATCAGAAATAAATACGATTATAATAATATAAATGGATTTCAATTGAATATTGAATCATTAGAACCATAACGTAAAGACCTGAATACTCTATATTGAAACGGCTATTATAACAATATAAACAATAGGTACAAGAAAATATACTAATTACATAAAATAACACATCATACGATCATCAGTTTGTATTATAACAGTATTCATAAATAAAGTTTATTTTAAATTATAATTTAGATCTTTTCAATTTCACGCTATTGAATTCCCTTTAGGGGTGTGTATTTAACAAACAATAGATCATTTACAGACAGAATAGGGACAAGAAAAAAACATAGTGAAAGACAGTTAAGGTTTATGAACCTTACCTTTGATGTGAAAAGTTCCTATATAGAAAATAAGACGAGGGGGCGAAATAGAATAGAAGATGTGTTAGGGTGACAGAAGGTAATGGGATATTTTTTTTTTGGAGATCATTAACTAGAATGAGTTTTTTCTGCCTCATCATCTCGGTTCAGATGTAGGTGTACATTGTCTGAAAGATTCCAATTATCTCGTTTATCTTTATTTCTGACGTTCACAATGTAAAAGATTTAAAATGTTAATTATACACTTGTTTTAAGGATAATTATTAATTAGAATAAAATTATATATGCTAGTTAATATTCTATACAGTGCGCAGTCTTCACACAAAAACCCTTTGATCTAAATTTCATTCTTTCATCAACCCTTCAAAGAAATTTCATTTTACCCCTCAATTCATATTGATGACATTTCTGTATACAGTGGTACCTCGACATACGAGTTTAATTCGTTCTGTAACCTTGCTCGTATGTCAAATTGCTCGTATCTCAAAGCAATTGGTGAATCTCAAAGAAACTGATGGTGTAGTGTGAGATTCCTCGTATCTCAAATCTTGCTCTCATCTCAAAGCAAAATATCGCTCGCTCGGCGGCTCGTATCTCAAAACACTCGTATATTAGGGCACTCCTATATCGAGATATCACTGTATTACAATTTACAAAATGGATGTGCTTTGTTTCTTTGATTATGTTGGTAATTCCGATTCGGTTTCATCAAACGAAGGTGCAAAATTGCTTCCTGCTGTCCATTACCCCCCTTCCGTATCGATTGTTACCATCAACATCTATCTTAACTAAACGCACACAATAATTCACTGAAGGTTTTCCTTATCATTAAAAAAGGGAAAAAGGAAAGAAGTGAAAAGAAACAATCGTTCCTTCGATTCCATTGCATTTCTTTTGTGACTGACAATTTACATTTATCTTGACAATAGATTGGGGAAGGGCGATCGAAACGATAAGTTATTGGGAGATATTTATCAACATCACTTTTATGGTTACGGATATCTGCATGCACATTCACAGCCATTTACGTACGATTCCGAACGAACGCTTGAGATATATCAGAATAATTTGCGACAGAAAATCGACATATCAAGATTTTATCAATAAATTTCATACATATATGGTAATATATTTATATTCCTTAGGAGCTTAAGAACCGAACACTCTTCATTCTATATACGTATAGAAATTCTTTATTACAGCTTCTATAGTATAGTTATTATAGAACATTCAATTGCTGCAAAGGGTTATCGATCTTAGGTTTTTTTGCTCTAATAAAAGTATTAATACAATTACATAACAAGTATTAAAGAAAGTGCAAGTATTTCTTAACTGGTTTTCAAAATAATAAAGATTATTGAGAAAATAATAATTGTTACAAGTTAAATTCATGAAAAACAGATGTTTTTGGCCAAAGTGCTTGTGAAAAATCGAGTTATGAAAAAAAATAATTGCTATTTTAACTTACAATGTTAAACATTAATTTATTAGTTATAGTTATAAATAATAATTTTAATGAATCAAATTTGCAAAAAGTAATAACATTTATAAACTAAATACAATAAAAATGAAGAAATAGAAAAGATGGATAAAATTCTATTGCAAAAGCCCATAGGTCTTATTTATAAGTAATTAATTGCACATTGGAATAAGGAAATTTAGAATCTGGTATATGTAGATCTAATTTGTGATGAAAATGTAAGATTAATGTTATGAAGAAACACAAAAGATGAATAAAATTCCATTGCAAAAGCCCATATATCTTATTTATAAGTAATTAATTGCACATTGGAATAAGGAAATTTAGAATCCGGTTTATGTAGATCAAGATTGTGATGAATATGAAAGATGAATGTTATTTAAAACTTATGAAGAAATACAAAAGAAGAATAAAATTCCATAGCAAAAGCCCATAGGTCTTATTTATAAGTAATTAATTGCATATTGGAATAAGGAAATTTAGAATCCGGTATATGTAGATCAAGATTATGATGAATATGAAAGATGAATGTTATTTAAAACTTGAGACGCACCTTGAATTTAAATTGAAAGTCTTTAATTAGCGATTCTATAAATGAAGGGAAGGCGTCGGGCGTACGAAGCTAGTATTTCCTGAAGTTCATTAAATTGAAACCCAGTCAAGTTATATAATACACTGTCAAGTGCAGCGGGGATTAAGCTATTCCCAGATTAATTATTTAATAATAACGAATTTTACACTCTAATCAATGTCACGTGAAAATTTCGCGCTCGACGCATCCATTAATCAGAAACCGCGGGCGCACACTTCTACACACGAGTTACATAATATACAAAGGAAGATAGTAGTGAGATATTAAGTATAATCAAAGATGTTGTAATTAAACAGGGGAGGAGCGGCAAAAGAGATTCCATCTCAAAGTGCTTTAATGGAAACGCTTTTAATTCAACTACGAATAACAAACAGCAATGTTGCTCATCAAAAACCGCGTGTATCGGTAATGCACTTGGCAATCTACGAAATTGTATTACCGCATATGAACTGTGTGTGCTTATGCGAATCCAATTTAAATCTTTAATTCGCTGTTCGTGCATCCATCGATAATGGGGGGGCAATCGAAAAGCAAATATATTGAATTGCCGATAAATAATTTGCAAAATGTATACGATTCACAACTAATTAAATGAATTATGCGTACGTTCGTGTGCGGCGGACTAATGTTGTCCACTCGGGTTGACAGTTGAAATAATTATTTTGAATTAGGCACGATTCGTCGAACGGCAGCATTAAACGTTTGATGCAGAAATTGCAGTATTTTGTGTGCGACCATTCGAAACTTGGTAGCTTATTCGATGTTGAACGGATCCAAGTGGTGCATCGAATTAAAAATAAATGCATCTCACTTACTGGAATTGCCCGGAAGCGGTCTCATCTCGTAAATGGAAAACGGATAATAAAAAAAAAACTTACGAAATTGTTTTCGCGTTTGCTGCTGTTGTTGTTGTAAACATTTTTCTTGTTTTCCGAGAAGAAAACTCTGCTCGTCTTACCTGGAACAAAACGGGAGGAAGAATTAGGGAAAAGTTTCGCGCTGCTTGCATATGCGGAGGACAGCACTCCGGAGAATAACACGCAAAGAGATTAAAGAATATTTCGCATCATCCACGACGCTCCATAAATCTCCGCTCGATGGGAGTTTCCGTTTCCGTTTCCAATTACGCAGCGAAAACTCATTAAGTGCGAATCGATTTATCTTTTTTGTTTTTGCTTCTTGTTTCGCGAAAGCCAGTAAATAGAATAATGTATTTAAGTGATTTATGATTCGACTTTATTAGGGCTTAAATGAATCATAGGAGATTTGCCCGATCCAATAGCAAATCCACGACAATCCATATACATTAACTCGCCTCCATTTGTCTTCACCGTAATCGATTGTGGAGGATCCCTCTTTTCTTTTTCGGTTAGGACTTAAAAATAATTGAATAAATAATTGAGTTATAATACCACCCCCTTCCTCGAATCTGCGGAAACGAGAAATTATATGTATAATGCCCTTCTTTCGTTTCGTTTCTCTAACTTTTTTTTCTTGGCTCGGGCTAACGAAGATGGGGCTATATAATATAGTAGATTTTCTTAAGGGACGTTACGCCACAATAAACCCAAATTGTGGATTGGGGTCTCATCCCTGCAGACTTCATTATTCTGTCAAGATATTTCCTCCCCGAGAAGGACGGTTTTAATGTTCATTTTCATGACCACAGCAACGAGACACCATAAAACAGACTCCCTCCTGCCGTCGAGTCATCCGTCCAGATTTTTACTCTCCCTCGATTATCAACAACCACATTGGGGTTTCCGTACAACCTCACAGTTTGTTAAATATAAAACATATAAAATAACAAACTTTGTTGTTTACCAAGATAATATACACATCACTCATCACGAATTCGGTAAACACGTCTAGACGGCATTCGTGTAGATATATATGAAAAAAAAAGTCGGAATGTAATTCAATTTCCTTTTTTTTATATATATCTGGATGAAATATTTTCAGTGGTTTTCAGGAGTAAACACGGTGAAAGAGTTAACAGGCTGCGCCCATCCGAACTTCGTCGATTATTTTCATTATCACTGCGTTTTGTGTTGGTGTTTGGATGAGACACATATGGCTGTAAGTAAAACAAATAGAAGATGCTCCGTTCTTTGGGAGAAAAATAACATTTTCTTCTCTTAAACACAATTACCCGATAATGGTGTTAGGGTAATGAAGAGGAAGTGCACTCGGTGCAGCCCGTGTACGGAAAATTTCCAACATCCATTACACCTAATGACATGCTTTATGTACGTTCCGGCATGCCGCAGGAAAAATAGCTCGGATTTTCCCGATGAAATAACATCCACAAAGGAAATCCCTTATATTAAATAAATTTGATGAAAAAACACAATAAAATGCACTCTTCCTAAAAGGTAGTTTGAGGAGAAGAAAAAGAAGGATCGACTGCCCAGATATTACCTAAATTTAATGGATTCCAAAGGAGTCTCCAATTCGAGCCAAGAAAATAAATAAATATATATATATATTTGGAAACGATATTGGCACAACAGAAGTGGATCACGTTCCACGTTTATATGTTTCCGGGTAGTAAACTGGAAAGGAACACGTATAAAATTCACTTTTCACCCCATTCTTTCGCCGGCTTTTACTTAAAAATACAAGGTAAACTGCAGGATGACGAAAAAAAAAGAAGGAAGCGTTACTCCGCCGTTCATCGATTGTAAACTGCCGCTAAGCCGAGTTCGCTTTTCATAAGCCAATCCTGAAATTCAATTTTCATACGCAACTGACCATCACAAAGCCTCAATTTATCCTAGATTAATTCAACTAAGCTTCGCATTTATCCGCTGCACATGAACATATCTTTACAAGCCTCGCAGTAACAAACCGACGGTTTATATTTTTATTTCATATTGATACGCGCTGTAAATGCATACAATCTACATTACATTTACGTTCTCAACTTTTCATTAATTGCATTCCATTTAAATCTCATTCCATATGATATAATAAATGTACAATAAAGTGAAATTGAAAACTATTTATTTTCTAGTTGATACACACAATGGTAACTAAAACTCAGGCTTTATAGTAAAGCTTTATTGTATATATATATATTGTATATATTGGTTGTCAATTATATTGACGAGAAATGCAAATGCAGATAGTTGATAAATCTGAACTGGAACTTCTTATACGTACAAACACTTAAAAATGATTGAAGTTAAGTTTGGGGTTGTCTGTCATTTAGAGTGTAGTGGATTAATTGAATCGGATGCTCGGATTATTAATGAGTTTGGCAACGTTTTTCCAACCTCGGTGAGCTCAGCAAGAGTGAAGCTAATGCTTTAGAAGCTCTTCAATCATACATTACGACACACCAAGTATATTTCAAATACTGAGACAGACCAAAGGATTTAATAGCAATTTACTACTCACTACAATCAAATTAAACAATAAGAATGTATAAATGTCATTAATTACAAATAATTCATCAAAAAACTGTATTTTTTATTTAAAAAAAGTATTTAAATTACAACTAACACGTACTCAAAATATAATTTGGACAAAAAGACATAGTGTCATTTTTTGTAAGAGGATTTCTTTCTTTGTATTTCCTTTTCTTTATTTTCATTGTATTTTTGTAATTAATGTTGTAAAAAACGTTATTTCTTACGTTTTCATTATTAGAGCACGTTTAAATTAATTAGTTGTTGTTAAACTATGATATTAAAGTATTTTGTTACGTAATTTATGATGTTGAATGTGTGAATCGAAGCATGCTATGAAATCATAAATTGTACTGGCATCGAAGCAATGTTTTTGTTTGTAGCTTTTAATCCGGTAGAAGTGATGATAAATGTTATGAAAGCAGAACTGTATGAAAGATGAGGGCCAATTGTTCGAGAATATTGTTCGTTGAAACTGGGCAGCTCACCACTATCAAGTAGAGTGTGTGTGTGTTCCTCCTTTCATAGAAATAGATGCGTGTGATCTGTCAGTTGTCAGAAGGGAGTCCGAAAGAAGAGGAAAAAAGAAAGAGTGTAACACGGAAAATGGGAAAGAGAGGGTGGGATAGGATTGGATAGAAGTGAAAGAATAGAAGAAAAAAAAGGAGAAGAATGCAGAATGCCCGAAGGAGCGTGTGGGCAAATAGTAAGAGCAAAGTGAAATTCACTGTCGTGAGTCGTGAGTGAGAGCAAAACGGGAATTTATTCTGATGGGATTTCATCCCACCGCAAACTATAACCGCCTCCCGTTTATGCGTAATTCATAACAGTGTTTTTTTTTTGACTGCGGCAGACAGTGGATAACGGTGCACATGCCGGAAATAAAATTAAACAATGAGGGCAAAACAAAAAACGCACGCGTTCCGGAAAAATTATATATATATATAACAAAACTGGACAAAATTTGAAAACAAAAATGAAGCAAAACAAAAACGAAACCGGTTACATTGCATCACGTACAAAATAGGCAGCGCAACGAAAATAGCAAAAGCACATTAATTATAATACATTTCGTAATGCGGCTGAAAGCTTCGAGAACAGAAGGGCGAAACAATTTTAATATGCGCCCAACATTTTCCCTTTCATTATTCCATTTTGAATCGTATTGGCTTTTTTTTTCTCACCCTCCTCCCAATTTTGTTTTGTTTCAGAAGTCGTCCTTTTCCGTTCCGGTTGTCAGAGATCGGGACGACCGCAAATCAATTTTAATTATAGAAAAACAAAACTGAATCGAAGAGAGGAAAACGTGATTATGACAGCAGATCAATCTTCATGTAATTAAAACTTCGATCGATGCTTTCATTTGTTTGTTTGTTTTTTTAATTCGAAAGTCGACGGAATTAGAGACTAGTTCTTGGAACGGAATTAAAGAACAATGGGGGGGGGGGCTAAATTGTATTCACGAAGTTCCAACAGAAGCTACTTCGAAATACATTCCGAGAAGAAAAAAGGGAAGCTGCGAAATGAAAATGCACGCAAAGTTGTATAATCTGTATCTGCAGCGCGTATTGACGGCATGCTAAAACTGCGAAGTAACTCGATCCTGGCAATTCGCAACCAGCGGTCTGCGCTTATCAAGTGAACTTCGCAAATTGAGTTACTTTTATACAATTTGGGATAGCCCTTGTAATCCTCCGTGGACTTCTCTTAATTTACGAAACTTTCCATTCCTTAGTCGACAGTCCAAGTCAATTCTCTGGGATCCGTTTGGAAACGCAAATAATCAGTGTTTATTCTTTGAAAAATTAATCAACTAAATTTCCTTTTTTTTATATTAAGTAAGCATAAAGACACGTATTTGTAACATGCATTAAAATCTCCAAGTTGGTAATAGACTGAGAACTTCACAATACTCAAAAATATTAAGTAATTCTGTAGGATTCACGTGAAATTAGAAAGGGATTGTTATATAATGTAACGCAAATAATTAGTGTTTATTCTTTGAAAAATTAATTAATTGAATTTGCTTTTTTTATATTAAGTAAGCATAAAGACACGTATTTGTATCATTTATTAAGATCTTCAAGTTGGTATTAGACAGAGAACTTCAGAATGCTCAAAAATATTAAGTAATTCTGTAGGATTCACGTGAAATTAGAAAGGGATTGTTACATAATGTGTTTATTCTTTGAAAAATTAATTAATTGAATTTGCTTTTTTCATATTAAGTAAGCATAAAGACACGTATTTGTATCATGCATTAAGATCTTCAAGTTGGTATTAGACTGAGAACTTCATAATACTCAAAAATAGGATTCACGTGAAATTAGAAAGGGATTGTTATATAATGTATTATTTAAGAGCGTAATGTATATTTTTGCTCCACTTATTCCACAACCAACTTAACGAAACCCATCCCTTTCGGTGGCTCGAATCCGGTTGGAAAACACAAACTACCACTCGATATTTCTGCGCGCTAATGCGAACGCTAATTAAAATGCATTTAAGTTCCGGAAATGAAATGCAAACGGTTGGGTAAACGGGAAGATAGGAAGTGCTTGCAACAAGCACTGAAAAAAGAAGGAAAAAGGGGCGACGCGAAATAACAAAATAACGACAAGATGTCGTGTCACAGCTTGACAACCATTTTGTGCCCCCCCCATCCACGTGCATTGTTCTTGCCGTGTGACACTGGAAGCCTTTCCGTGCGCGCAGATGATGATGATGATGACTTGTAGCCATCAATAAGGACGACGTTCTCGAGTCTTATCAACCTCCTCTAGTATATATTGACAAGATAAATAGTTTCGTTGCAAATTTAGTCCAAGTTTTGCATAGAAACTTCGCTCCACCGTGCGCACTAGCTGCAGCTACTTTACCGAAATAAATAATGAATATTGTTTACTAGTAAACTTGCTCGTTGTTTCATGATCACGCTGTTTACCTTTTATTTGAACTTCTCATCAATATTCTAGTAATTTAACAGATTCATTTATGCTCCACCAACTAGAGTAATCGATTTGTTAAAATGTTATCAAAAATATCTTAAAATAAATGTTAGTTAAAATCATGAAATTCTCTGAAGAATATTTCAACATTTTATAAATAATTAGGGAAATAGAAGAGGATTTAATAGCTTGTTCATTAATAAACTGCGGAGGATAAGATAAATAAGATGCTGTTGTATTTAGTTTAATTAAATTCTTAGCGCTGAATTATAAGAGTCTAAAGAAATTGTCTAAGCATTAACCGTAATAAAATATCAGCAAAGTTTCTTATCTGCCCTTTAAATAAATGTGCAAATGCATGCGCTGGAATGACGCCAACAGCAATGTGCCATTCTTCATTTTCACCGTACACCTGAGAAATCTCAGTCGAATAATTAAATTCCTTGCGCAAGGAAAAGAAAAGGAATCGCCGGGTTGTGACATGGCCGCTGTGTAATTAACTAATAAATGGAACGTGCCTGAACCATGCGACGATTATGAAAGTGAACCGGATGAGATGAGCTGAGAGGAGATGAAGTTGAGAGTAAAACACGAATTTCGACAGAACGATTAATTGAATATTATAATTCGCATAAAGGCGCTGCTTAATTCGCAGATGCAGGCGAGGCAATTAGACGAAAATCGAATCAATGAATGCGCATCTCGAGCTATGTGTCAGGCGGGGAAGGGCTTTGTGCTCGAATATGTGATTCTGACGTTCCCCCGCAATCAACAACCTCCAGCAGTTTCCTTCTCTTCTACTCACTCGTAACGGAACGTTTAATTCGAGAAGATCCGGTTTTTTTTTTCCCTGAAACTTAAGACTATTTTTACCCATTAATCTGCTTAACGCACCCCAATTATATATATACTTTTCCGAAGGGTCCGAAAGTTGCCTTCGGCCATAACCCAAATGGGACAATTAACGCGAAACTCCGAGGACCCCCCAGAAAAATGTTAAGTGCAAGGCCTTGTACTCTTCAATTACTGTCTGGAAATATCCAGTATATGGACGAGCAAGTAGCCGGGACGTGAGTAAGCGAAGTGATTTCCAGGAGTGTGGGGGGGTCTATAAATTATCGCAGAGGAAATCCTCAAGAAAAATCGCTATTATACAAGCGTTTTCATAAAGCAATCTCCACTAAGGCGACCGCAATTACCGCGCATTTGTCTTGGGAAATCTGCAGAAAAACGTTTTGATTTATTATCACAAATCATCGAATCATACTCAATTACTTGAATCAAATAAATATCACTATGTAGTATTTATTGTATTGATTTAATAGATTTATAATTAGTAAATTGAAACTAATATTATATAATATTTTCTTAAAATCTGACCGCAAGTATTAGACATTTGTTCAAAGAAATGGTTTGATTACTTATCAAGTGTCTTTTTCAACTTAATTATACAGATGATCAAAGGGAAACCGCCAATAACAATGTTTGAATGACATCAAAGTTCACTCTGTTTTTTAAATTAAAGATATACGATATGGAATGTTCATAAAGATCAATGCTGAAATTTATGTAGAAGCGTTCACACGATTCATAAAGAATATTGAAACGAAGCGCCGCTGTTTTATATTTGGTACGGAGAAGGAAGAGAGCTTGATGAGAATTTAATGTAAAGAAGAAGCGCAGACGAAATGAATATAATTCTAAATGGAAAAGTGAAATATATATAAATGTATATGTATAGAAAGTTGTTGTATATAATAAACTTCATCGGTGGCGCTATTTTATAAACGCCCTGCAGTTAATAGCTTTTGTTTAATTCGCGGAGAGAAAAGTTAAACCTAAACTCGGTTTCTCCTTTCCAGTCCTATTATACTTGAGTCCAAGTTACCAAAGTACTTACTTTGTATGAAAGTGTACGGTTGTGTGTGTGTGTGTTAAAACTAGTTTTCTCTTGTTCCTTCTCTCTCTCTCTCTCTCAGCCTCGCATCGTCCTGGTAGATTTTGCTCAACAACTATTTTGTGTTTATTCAAGCTATTTCTGCATCGAATCATTATTCGCTAATTAAACATATACAAGCTTAATAAAGGTGGGCGCTCGCGTCTCTAATCATGGATTTATAAGGAGGTCGTAAGGAGATTATAACGGAGGATTAGTTTTGCTTTAGCCATGGATGTAATTTGAATTACGGGAGATGGAGAGAGGAAAAGCATGATGATGATGAGGTTGTGGATGAAAAAGGCTGCCGGTGAAATAATTTGGGCATCCGATGGGTGGATGGCTGTCGTTTCCAATTGTACGGGTTTTGACAGGAAACGTGTTCGGGGTGGCATTGTACGGGTGCCCCTTGATGGACGGAATGATCGGTTGGCATACAAAGATGAGCCTCTCGATCGATTGAAACTGAACCGTCATCATCGAAGTAACCGACTGATGCGTGCTCAAGTATACGAAGAGCACGAGCTCGTTCCTCTCTCTTGCTTCTGATGCTGCTGCTGTTCTACCATTGTGTATGAAACAAAAGACGGACATATTGTCACAGGAGGAATACGACAATGCGAAACGCGATCCCTTTCATCATCCACTTCCATGGAGGCTAAAACACCACACCGCTCCACGTTCGTTATTGTTTACACATCCCGAAAACAGACAATCAAAAATAATCTGTATTCTTTTCAAACGATAACATACAACACTTCTTGCGAGAGGAAATCAACAGTCTCATCTAAACATGACATTTAACATTCCCATCAAAACACATCGACGCTCCTTTTCTTCATAATATCACATCATCTATTAATTGCATTGTTTATATAAAACAGGTATAAACATTTACATTTATTGTTAGTTATCTTAACAAAAATATTGTCCATCAGAATTTAGTAATTAGCAAATATCCTAGCATTATATTTTGTTTAAATCTATACTATGATCACAATATGACAGTTATGTCAAAAAAAAACTAAGAGGGCTGTAAGATTATGTCGTAATGTGTTTGTCAAATTGATGGAAATGAAATTTGGGTTGTAAAAGGAAATAGTAAGAGGTTCAGCGGTCTTCAAAGAAGTTCTTAAAGTGGCGTAACCCGTAACTCGAAGTTTTCCAGTAATTTCCGTCAACGCTTCCGTCACCAGTGAAATGAAGTTAAATTCAGACGAGACCCGCGACACCTTCAGAATTTCCTTGCGGTCGCAGCAGTAACTCGACTCATGTACTGCGTGCAACCCTTAAAACCACCCCTGACAAATCTTGCTTGAAGGCAAATGTAATTTAAATATATCAAGATTCTAAAATGTTACAACTGAAGCAAATAACATGTTGGGGAAACAAGGTATAAATATTGTTTTCTAGAAGATTACATTTTTAAAATGAATTGCCATCACGTCAAATTTGATCAAGTTCAATTATGTTTGTTTACGTATTGTATGATGCTTTCGTTCTTGAATAAAGTGAATGTAAGACAACTGAAATTGAAAGACGGAATTATGTAAAACATGAAATAACGCTTGTGGCAAACATTGCTGATATATTTGTTAAAGTTGTTACGGGTAGTCGACGTAGGAGTTGGCTGGTTACATAAATGGAAGCGAATTACGATTTCCATATTAGAGGAGGCCAGATCCGAAACAAATTTTCGGAGCGGCTGCTTTATATCCTCCAAGTACCAAACAACAAGTTTCCGATGCAAATTTCGCGTGATGGCTCGCCACAAGATGCTCCACTTATTCCCTCCTCAACCTCCAATCCTCTCTCTCTCTCTCCCCAAGTACACTTGTTATATTATTAATAGATAAACTTAGTTTTCGGGATGAAAAAGGAAAGGAAGAAACGTAACTACAGAAAAAGAGAAATGCAGATGGAAAAGGAAGGAATCGAACTTCGTTTGGGAGAAGCCAAAGTAGTGAACTATTTCATTTTCGCCGCACGTAAACTGAAGTGGCATTCGGGTTGGGAATAATTAAAGCTGCAGGAATAGACGGAAGAGAGGTCCTTCGTTCTCCTACGTTTCTTTTTTGTACATATATATATCCCGGAGAATATACAACAACAACAACCACCTCCAACACGCTTCCTCTTTTTATATGTATATACAAAACACACGGACGCGATAAATCGACCTTAAATACTGCGTTTGTTTTGGTTGTGTGTGTGTGTGTGCATGTTCAGGAAATTTATAGGGAAAATAAATCGCGAAGCCGGTTGGTCCGGACGTGCAAAGATTTCCCCACGAAAGTGTTTTGGTTGTTGGAACTTAATTGTTCGCGTTTAAAATCCGCAGGTTCGCAAAATGATTTATAGAACAGAAAGGGAGGTGGTGTGTCTGTCCTCGCGGTAACCGGGTCACTGCGTTTCATATTTATATGCAAAAATTATGAAATTTCGCCAAATCCACAACGCACACGAATTCAATCTAAGCAACGAAAGTTCATCACAATTTAATCAAATTCAATCGTGATTTATAAAAGTAGATGTTGTTATTATTCTTCTATATGATATGAGACAATTCTTATATAAAAAAAGATGTAGTTAATAGCGAAACTTTCAAATTTTGTCGGCGAAGCTCTACAGCTTTTATCCGACCTTCATTTAACATCTACCCCTCATCAGGAAGACTGATATTCGCGTTTCAGGACCCGGATAAATAACCGCTATTAATATTTCAACTCTTGAGTAATTTGGCACGAATTTAAAAGTATGATAATATACACGCATTAGAAATAAACGGGGCACTTATTTAACTTGTACATAAAACTTCTACCACTCAGTTTTCGTATATAATTTAAAAGGTAGATTTACTTATTCAACAAATTAACTTGCTTTTAGCGGCTCATGTGACTTCATAGCACTCCTGCAAATACACTTAAAACATAGATATTTCAGAAAAATATAATTTGAATGGTTTGAATGAAGTAAACGTTTCTTTATGAGATTTTGTATATTGAATTACTTAATTTAAGAGAACTATGAAAAATTGTCTTTTTTTTCTTATTATTTTTGTAGTTCGGAACAAATTTTTTGTCACCAATTCGTTTACATTTTAGTATGCAGATTACTGAACATTGTAATTATTATGTAGGTCACACTGGGGGCGCATATTACTTCATTCCGTATGTGACAGAAATGGATTTAGTTTTGTAACAACATGTTGTGTATCTCAGTTTATATTCCCAATGATTTAGGTCTATTTGTAGGTTTTCATGACACCTCTGGATTATTATAGGATTGTATAAGTCACTCGTATACAAATGTAGAATATTTTAATCATTATTTATAAAAGTACAATATAAATTTACTTCTAATGTTATTAGATGGAACAAAATGAAATTCAATGTCTCAAAATACGTTTCTAAATATAACATAAAACTCTGAAGAATTTAATCAAAGTTTTGTTTTAGCATTTCAGATTTCGGATAAACCAGTTACATTTCATTAAAAAACAGCACGAAATTTCCCATGCGAGCTCTCCGAATTTCATATATTTCACAAGAAAAAATAAAATTTCCCTTGGAAAGAACATTTTCCACCTAGTTTCAACCCTAAAAAAATGCATCCCGCAAACCCATTAAAAACCGTTTGCAAGAATGTAATTGCGTTTCGCAATAAAACCGAGTTTCAATGGAAAATCACGATGACAATGGTCGTCATCATTATTTCTGCGTGAAGAGAGCAGCGAAATTATCATATAACGGCCTTTTGCGTGCGAAAATTGGGCCGCATCAAAAACAGTCCGGATGCATGTGCCGTTTGTATATAAATCCATTATTTTCCAATACATTTACCTAATGGATAACTTATTTATGGAACTTTTTCCATGGAACGCAAAATATTTATAAACACGTCGTGCGTTTTTTATTGATTTTACACGTAACAAATGTCCAATATTTCAATGAATGCAAATGCATACAAAAAATGATACGTGCAAAATGGAATCACATTAATATTTTGCATACTTAATTGCGTTATTTTCATTGTACAATTCATAAATGCATGTTTGTTTAATTAATTACAAACAACGGTAATTGGAAATTACTGCATTGAAAGCAAAACAATATGAATTTGAAAACAAATAAAATTTACATTAAACTTACATTTTGAGAGATTAGAATTAATATTTGAAAATATAATTAAGAATTAATGTAGATTGTCGTAATGGTTAAATGAAAATGGAACACGTGTTACGTAATAATTGTAGTAATAAGCTTCGAAAGTCATCAATTGGATGACCTTCAGAGCAAAACAAACAATTTCAAGCAAGATTAAACATTTCCTCATAACTTTCCACTTGATTTCATTATCAATCGCACTTTATCAGTTACAGTCTACTTCATTTGAACATGGAATGGAAATTGCAATTCTCAATCATTTCGCAAACGTAATGAAATGTATGAAGTAACTATGTTGTCAATGATCAAATACTTTTCTCAGAAAATCAGATGAACGTAATAAATTGCAAATATGATATATTTTTTTTTTAATATTTTAGCAAATTTATTGACCAAAACTTGTGAAAAAGAGGACTTTCTACTTATACATTTTAGAATCTGTAGGAAATCTGTAATGAAATATAAATTTTATTGACTTTAAACTTAATCTTCAATTATATTTTTCTCCTTAAAGTCTGCCAGTTCCACAATTCTTGGGTATTGATTGGTTTGTGATTTTCTCCCTTTTAATAAGAATTTTAATGCTGTAAATAGTATTATATTTGTATATATAATATGTATAAATGTTAGAAAATATTAAAATGAATAGTTACTACAAATTGTACATTCTCTAAACGTAATTATATGCTGCGGTTTGTAATTAATTTGCGGCGTTTCGCTGCGTTCTTTGACTGTCCGAAATATTCGCGAATATTAAACGATGCGGTTTTCCCAACACATCCAATTTATTCATAAATTTCAGCTCTTTTCGATCGATAAGCTCTTTTCGATGCACGACGAATCCGCCCAACAACAAAAGCCGCTTGTTTAGTTCCAGCAACAATTATCTTTTCGAGTTAAAAGCTTTTTACTTGGCCATTTCATTACGTAAATTTCCAATATTGATTGCAAAGAACAATCGTATAGCAGCAGCAGCAGCACGGCACGCCGTCGAAACTCTCCAAGCCATGCAAAAAGAGTTTTCGGAATTGGCTATTTCGCTCAGCGAAGTTGTTTAAATTCCCAACAGCGAAAGAGTTTCGATACAATTAAGCTGAAACACTGGTAGAATGGAAAAGAAGCCCGAGGACCGTCCGTCTCTCTTTCTCTCTCCCTCTCTTTGCGCTACCCGCTGAAATCAATTAATCCTGAAAAACAGTTCGGTTAATATCGAGGATGTGACGACGCGTTTTCCTGTCATTTCCGGTGCGCATAAATAAGTGCACTAAGCGAGTCATGTCTATTGAAAGGTTATGGAAATCGCAGGGATGATTTATGGACAAGCATCAATCTCCTCCTCCCAGACAACAGGTTTTTAATTCGATTTCTTCGGAGGAATTCCTCGCAGTTTATTTTTAACCCTTTTTCGAATTTTATTTGGCTTTTGCAAAATGGGGTACCGGGGGAGGCAGGGGGGTTGGTTATTGATGGGCGAAATGAATTTATGAATGCGTTTTTGCTGCAGATTCGTATCCGAAACAATGTCATTTGGAATGCGGAAAATATTCGAAACGCTTTTGATTCATGGCGTACCGAGCTGCTGTTGGTCGTTGTTGTTGCAAACGCATCAAATGGAAAAAGGACCGGAATAAAATGAAAATAACAGGAGGAAAAAACTGAAACCGAACACGAGGCGGGCAAACATTGATATGAGCTATGACCATACGGCCAATATAAACGTTTTCGTTTCATTATTGATAGCAGCGCAAAAGTAATTTATGGCGAAACGAAAAATCGCTCCAGCAGCAGAAAGGGCTTTTGATTTATTGGCCGGGGTTGGAATTAAATGAGTGTTGATGTGTGTTTTGGCTTTTAACAATTAGCCAGAACAAATCATTAGTCGATTCCGATTCTCTCTCTATATGCTTTTTTTGCGTGCGTGAGCTGTTATTACTATTGCTGGTGCTGTTGTTGTCCGAACGGTTACAAATACGATTTTAATAGTATTCAAACATCCTCTATTTCATTCACCAATATTCATTTAATAGGCCTTCATTTACCAAATTTATAAGTTTCAAATATGATAGTATTGTTCATCTAGATTTACCAAAAAATATTTTAAAAAACATGATTTTTTTTAGTTATAATTTCATGTGAAACAAATTCAAATATTTGCTTGATAAAATATACAATTGCATTAAATAAACAATTTGTGAATGAAATTGAAATTGTTACAACAAAGTTTGATTAGATACGTAATTGCATCTTTTGGAATGTAAAGGAAGAAAACTTTCAAAATAATTTCACGAGTTAAACTTGATTTCAAGATTTTTTTCCAGAATAATTGCAAATATTTCAATTATTTGTTTGATACAATTGCATTCAATACATAATTTGTGAATGAAATTGAAATTGTTACAACAAAGTTTGATAAGATACATAATTGCATCTTTTGGAATGTAAATGAAGAAAACTTTCAAAATAATTCCACAAGTTAAACTAGCTTTCAAGATTTTTTTACAGAATAATTGCAAATATTTCAATTATTCAATAAAACAATTTGTGAATGAACTTGAAATTGTTACAACAAAGTTTGATGAGATACGTAATTCCACTCATATAAAGTTAAACGTGTTTTCAAGATATATTTTTTTTCCAGAATGATTGTTTTGCCTTGATAATTGGAAACTGAAGAAGTGATCGAAAGAGCATAAATTATTAAGACGAAGTTCGCGAAAGTTTTTAAACTCTGCGTGTTTTGGAAATTATAAATTATTCATCAAAAAAGTTACGTTTCGTTGATTTAACTTCTTGGATAAACGAGTTTACTTCTTGATTTCCAAATATGTAATAAAATTGATATCAGTTTATTTGAATATGTTTACATGGATGGATATACTGGATTTTTATTAATATATATTGATTTAGATAAAAAATCTTTATGGATTTCAGGAAGTTTCATTTCTTTAGTCAAATTAAGTTTGATTTTGCTATAATAGTTCTATTTATTTTCATATTTTCATTATTGATTTTTATAAAGAAAAACTGTATGGATTTCAGTAAGTTTCATTTCTTTAGTAAAATTAAGTTTGTTTTTGATATAATAGTTCTATTTATCAACATATTTTCATTATTGATTTTTATAAAAAATCTGTATGGATTTCAGTAAGTTTCACTTTAGTGAAACTAAGTTTGTTTTTGCTGTAATTGTTCTTCATATTTTCATTATTGATTTTTATACAAAATCTGTATGGATTTCAGCAAGTTTCATTTCTTTAGTGAAATTAAGTTTGTTTTTGCTATAATAGTTCTTCATATTTTCATTATTGATGTTTATACAACATCTGTATGGATTTCAGTAGGTTTAATTTCTTTAGTCAAATTAAGTTTGTTTTTGCTATAATAGTTCTATTTATCTTCATATTTTCATTGTGAAATTAGTGAACTATCAGAATTCGTTTTTATATAATAAACGATGAAAAATTCTGGGGGGAAAAGCAAACAACTGATGATTTTTTACAATCAGTAATAATGGAAATGTGGCGTTCCACGGTGATTAGCGCAATTGGGGATGAATCGGCATTCGCGGTATTTTTTGGCGTTCAACAATCGGCCGGGGGTCATTAGGTCGCTGCGTGGCTTCTCTCCCTATTTTATTTATCTGCGGGGGGTGGGGGGGTGGCGGACACGTGTATCGATTGGGATTAAATTTTGCTCGCCGCCTATGAATCATTTGGGATGCTGTGGCCGTGCATTTAGACGTCGCGACGCCGCGGCGCCAGACGTCTCTTCGCCGCCCCCGTTCCGCTTTATGGCTTGTTCTGCCACGCACCCCATTTCCCCCCAACCTATTCGAGCCACTCGAGCCGCCCTTATGTATGTGTAGTTGTAGCAGAGCGTAGCATGAAAGAAACAGTTTTACCACAAGCTGAAACATCAACTGCATTCTTTATACAAGCTTTTCAAATGGAGGAAAACCAAGACGAAAATAAATAACGAGCGCAACTGCAGCGTTTTCCAGGGAAAGGGAAGCAAGTGTCATACGTGTACTTTGGCGAAATCCGTGGACTTTATGGAAATGTTTATTGTTTACGTGCCCCTGCCTTTAAACGGCTCCAAATTTCATTAAACCAATTGATAAATAAAATCACGGCCATTCCGAGCGGCTTTATCAATTCCGTCCGTGCTCACGAACTTATTCTTCCAGACTTTTGAGCAAAGAACCCGACGATGCGGGGAAAGAAAAATATAAAAGAGAAACCGCTCAGTTTCGTCCTTTCATATAATTCAATCGCAAAAACAAATATTACAAAAAGAGTATCACATCCATTTATATACACCTCATAATATTATTTATATTTCAATTAACTGTAATTTTCTGTACAAAATTAAGTAATATTTTGAAGAATTACGAGTCAATAAATGAATTTAATGAAAAAGTTTTCAAGTTATTCCAATTTATTAGTTTAATTAGAATAAGCTAATTGGATTAAATTGAAAATAATTAAGAACATTAGTAAATTAAATGAAATTTAATGCGAGTTTCGTGAATTGTAATAAAAATAAATTGAGGCTGATAAAACTCTTGAACGGGAAGCATTGTATATACATAAATTTGCAGAAATTACTCCATTTTCGACAATTGTTTCCGAATTCCAGTTAATGCATAATTAGTTTAATTCCATTCGGAGCCCTTTTCGGCACCCTCCGCCCGAGATAACTGAATTACTAAATGTTATGGCAACACCCACACCCACACACACACTTACTTCGCGTTTCTATAATGGTCGAGGGGTGAGCTGCAATTGAATGCTCCTCATTTATTTGTAGTAGTCGGACGACTGTACGTGTTTTCCAAAAACCCTCCCCTTCCTCTCTCAAGCCCATGCGGAAAACTCGAGTTTTGTTTTCCTCATACACAAAACGCCACTTTCTCGCCTTATTAATTATTCAACGAATCGCTTGTCATGCATTTAACACCTCTTTTATTATCTTTAAATTATTCATCCCCGAATTGCATACAAACGCACCCGGAGGAATTTAGGGATGATGGCTACATTTACTTGACGTGGATAGAAATTAAACTGTTGGGGGTCGTTCAAACGAAAACAACAAGCAGCGTTGCAAATATCAATAACACTGAAATATCGAACGCTCCTCCATCTCTCTTTGTGTGTGTTATTCAGTAATATTGATGGACCAAACATGTTCGAAATGCAATATTGAAAAATATCCTGAAAGGGATTTGACGGCTCGAATCTTTTCCATATTACGAATGCGGGCGCGTTCCGAAAAGCCTGACGCCGTTTTGTGTAAACGCAGATTTCAGGAATTATCTGCAAACGCGTTTTTCAGCGCTATTTCAGCGAAAGTTTCTCATCTCATCTGCTGACTAAAACGAATTAACCCGACGGAAGTAATTACTTATTATTAGGCCACGCTCGTAATTTCTTTTTCGTGGTTCGTTCGTCAACAATGTAATTACAATTCATTTAATTTTTATGATCATTGTAAATTTCCATGAATTGGCAGACGCCGAGGGGAAGTTCAGCTTTAGCACGTAGCGACGGTAAAATTTTACTATCTGCAAAGTAGAAATTGTATATTAAAAACAGGATTTTCCGAAGGCGACAACATTTTCAGTTTTATATCGGAGGGAAGAAACTCCTCTTGACTCAAACCGCAGAACGTTATGTCTTCTCCATTGTAAGTCGTTGACTTGACAATGCTTTTATGACCTAACGCTTCTTCCATTTTTCACTTACCGAATGACTTTACAAATATTTTGTAACGATTTTTCTACAACGTTTAACATTTCTGAAATACAGAATTAATCTACATGCATAGTTTTTAATGATTCTATTATTTCGGATGAAAAACAACGCACGTTGCAAGGGGACAAATGGAAACAGACTGCTAATGTTCCAAGCATCATTAGCTCCCAGCTATTAATCTTAATAGAACATCATTTGTTATATATTAATATTGTTCAGCCATACTCGCTTACATGAATTGTAATGATACAAACCCCCGGGTGAATCATACTTTTATATATAAAAAAAGAACTCATCCAAATGAACGAATCAACATTTGATAACACATTTTTAATAAAATTACTCACAAAGGCGTTTTGCTTATACCAACAATATTTTGCTTTGTCCGCCCTTTCGCAAGTTCTCAACGTCAATATACCTAATAGGGGAACATATTTTGGAATCACGGAACTTCCAAATAGGCTCCTCCGCAGTTTCCATGTTATTGACTTTCTGAACTTCGCCGTGGCTACGAGGAGGAGAGGAACAAAAAAAAAACTTGCCGTCGAGGCAAAAGTCGTTATAAGACTTTCGAATAATGAATGCCCTTCCTTTAATTACGTCAACATCTCTCTTTGTCGTATTTATTCTGAAGATAAAAAACAAATAAAATGCGGAAAGCTGTTGGATCGTCTGATCCAACAACGTTAAAACTTTCTTCATTTCTTCTCGCTGTAATTAGTAAACGAAACGTTTCTTCGGGATCATCCGTTTAGAGGATTTTGAAACTTTCGCCACATAAAAATAATCCCCTATTTTGTACCAATTAATTAATTCTTTAACATATTCGAAGAAGAAACTTTTCATAAATCTCTTTTTAGTGAATTAATCAAATGATTACTAAAGCGATTTTAAATATAATTAATCAATTACATTTATAATTACACCAATCAAAACAAATTTTTTGCTTTGTTTTATCGTGTACTTTTATTGTACGTATTTTCTAGTTGGTAAACTTTTCCAATGGATTTTTATAATTTTCTTGATGATCTTACAAATTCTTCATATTATGGCTGTTGTGTAATAGTTCCTTCTCTATCCTTATAAATCCTTCGACTGTGTTAATAGAACCTGCCTTAACTTGGATTCGATCCACTATATCTTAATTTTGAGAAGATCAATGGCATGAGTAGTCTTGATCAAATAAAAATAAATTGTATATTGCAATATTTCATTGATATTCACTTTGAATCAATTGAAAATGTATTCATTTATTCGAAGAAACTAAAAGTGTACATCGTACAAAACCTTTAATCCTTCTTAAAGTTTGGAAGGTTATAAATCAGTCGCTCCGGATAATATATGAAAGAAATTTTATACTTTATCGTGCATAACTTTGTAGGTGCCGTGAATTGAAGTGTAATTGCTCGGAGGATCTGCAAAAATATTGTCCGCGGCGAATTCTATCTCTGATTTATCGGTTCCAATGTTCTGTAATAAATATTGATAACAGTTCGGTCGTTCCGGCGCCTCAGACTCCCTGCTTCCAGATAAATCGGAAATCGCTTTCTTTCTTGCTTCTTCGAAAACATAACTTAGCTGTTGCGTGAATCACTTAAAATGTGCTGGGAAATAATCACAACGGATAGTTTAATTAATCAATATTTTTTTGTGGAAAGTTGATTAAATTACAATTTTATGTTATTTCAATTGGACAATGAATCGAAATCAGTGCATGTTACCTTCACCATGAGAAAAGACTACTGCCCATCAATGACTATCAACGGAAAAATTGTACCAACAGCTAATAAAGTTAAATATTTGGGTATGCATCAGGATAGAAGATTGACCTGGAAAGATCACATCCAAGCAAAAAGAGAACAACTTGAAATCAAGTTCAGGCTACTACGAGAAGACTCACAAATTTCAAAAGAAAACAAGCTACTAATTTGTAAGGTAATTTTAAAACCAGTCTGGACCTATTATACAAAGATTCCAGTCGAAAAGCCTGAGAAGAATCATAGGTGGTACATGGTACATTACAAACAGGAGAATACACGAGGATCTTCAAATAGAAACAGTGGAGGAAGGCATTATGAAATATAGTAGCAGATACCAAAAACATCCAAATGACTTAGTTATCAATATTCTTGATAATAGCTTAACTACTAACCGACTGAAGCGATGTAATTTAATGGATCTTTCAATGAGATTTAACATCTAATTAAGTGAAAACCGCCAGGGGGCGCTATCCAATATTAAACTGTCATTTGTCAACCGTTAAACCATTTACTGAATGCTTTGCTATAAAATAGATTGTAAATAAAAACAGACAAATGTTGATAGCCTTTTGCTAACTATTATTTTGTGTAAAGAAGATGTAATAATTCAATTTAATTTGTATGTTTATTTCACGAATGTTTGCTTTATGATGGTAGAAGCAAGATGATTGAAGCGGTGGGATCCGAAATGTATACCAAGTTTATTTTGCTTCCTTGGAAACGCGTTTATTTAACACACATCTCGTCGCCATGGAAAACGATTATATTCTGTTTATGTTCCCGAATGTATGTGTGTTGCCAATGCGACTATGCAAATGACACATGAATGGGATGCTCTCATCTCTCATCACATCATCATCAACATCGGACTCTGGTCGTGCAATTTTTTCAGCGCTCCGACCAAAGAATAATTGCATTCATTAAACGCTTCCGTCGTCCGCATTACATAATTGCTTCAAACGCAAAGCAGAAGAGAAAAAAAAAGCGATGCGCGAAATTTGATGACGCCCGAATCAATTTCAGTTTGTCGACGCGCATTTTCTAATTAGGTGGAGAGCATCGTGCGAGAGGGCGCGTCTCCTCCTTCCTCTCTTCATCACGATGAAAACACAATTAAAATTTGCACGTAGCGAAATTACGAAGTGCGGCCAGAAATATGGTAAAATGTAAATCATCGTGTGTAACCCGGAAGGAAATAATAACATGTAACCGAGTTCTCGTCCCCGGGGTGGCCAATGTACCGGAAATTTAAAAGCGCGCTGCAGTTTAAAACGCGCATCCCGGGGTTACTGTTACTATTTTTCATCTTTTCATCGCAGCAAACCCCGTTACGTTGGAAGCGGCGAAAAGTGGACTAGAAAAATACATAAAAGAATGTATATATAACAAAAAAAACGCGGCAGCTTCAGTTGTATGCATATGCATTCCGCTCTACGTGCATGCATAATGTTCCAGTCTTAATTTGTAATCGAGCAAATACTCCCCTCGTAATAATATTGGAATGATGCGAGGGGGTTGAAAAACGAAGTGCACTATATATTGTTGCCCTATAAAAGCTCTTCATCCCTGGCAATACTGCCACTTTAAACTGGAGGAAATATACGAAAACATTTGCTACTTTCTCACAAGAGTCTCTTCTCCTACACCTTCACTCTCTTACATTCTTTATTTTTTTTGTTGGAAATTGCACCACGAGGAAACGACCTGCGGCGGAGCAATTATTTTTGGTTTCGAGTTATTTATCGCGCAATCCATTTCCCATCCCCCACTTGTTTTCTTCCACGCTAAAACGCATTACAGCTAAGAGAGTGTAATTCAATTACCTTCAATTTGCGTGATCTTGTTTATTTTAGTAGCTGCGAACAATGCGCGAAAAATCAATGCGACAATCCTGTTACAATTGGAGTGCATAACGAAAATCTAAGCCCCTCCAACAACATGCAAGAAGTACAAGTTCTCAAACTTCATCTTGCTATTACAACGTTCACTAAAACGCGAATTAAACATTAATATGCACCGAAATTATTGTCGTAACATAAGCTCTTTCATAAATGTATAGCTGTATTCTGTTACACATTTCGAACCATAATATTTACAAACATAATAAGCAATGTTATTTCCTAACATGTATGGTATATTAAACGAATAAACGTAAACCACATCTCTAAAACTAACACGTTTCATTTAATAAAAATATGAAATCTTCTAATTGAAATAAAAAACGGAATATTAACAAATAAGTGGAGGAAAGATCAAAATTTAATGTTAGTATTTTGTTAATTATATTGTTTAATTAAATTATTATCTATAATTTAATTACATTTTATTATTATTTCAGTAAATAAGTATTAGTAAACTAAAAATATACAATAATAATAAATATTTCAATTATAATGAAATACGAATAATGTTAATATGAAATCAATGGAATGAAAACTGTATTTTTTTCAAATAAATTCACAATTATTGAAATTTCATAACTATCCAAATGCTATATGTCACAAGTTATTGTTTGAATTGGTAACAATTTTCATTTGCATGAAATGTTTGTGCTTTGCATGTTTGATGTTGGACATGAAATAAAGTAGTAAATTAATTGCTGCACCCGTCTATTAGGACTTAAATACTGTTTGACGAGTTTGTAAATATTACATGAACTACTGCATGTGAAGTTTATACGTTTATTAAAATGAACATTGACAAATTAATTACGACAAAACTTTACATTTTATGTTATATTCGGGGCATTTAATAAAATCCAACTAAATGTATAAAATTTGGTTCAGAATATAGAAACTTGATTAATGTAAATAATTAACTATTTAGAGTTTAATAGGATTTGTCTAATGGTTGTTTTGATCATACGAAAACATTATTAATACACCCATATCACGTTATTCGGCATTTTGCTACAACGGCCCTCTTCAATTAAGGCACGTTTTCGATTTACGGCCTAAATGTTTCGCTTTAACGACAAACATGTCGTCAATCTTGCGCAAGCGCAATAGTTGATTCCTTATACGGCTTTTCGCTTTGCGGCCAAGTTTCGTGGAACGTATCTAGGCCGTAAAGCTAGGAATTATAAAAAAAGACATAAAAAAGGTTAAATTTTTATAGTTTTACAACACTGGAAAGCGCAATCCTCTATGGTCCTCTAGATTTAACGTATTTGACTATCATGCGTACCGGGAAAAAAAAAACTGTGGAAAATTTATCCGGCGCTTTCTGAAACCGGTTAGGAAGCCAACTTTCCCGAGAGTAATTATTAGGGGTTTCCGGCTTATTTATTGTTGGGTGGTTTGATTTAAATTGCGTGTGTCCCGTGATCTGTTTAAAATCCAATTCCGGCGCACCGGAAGGGGGAACAATCGAAGCTAAACGAAGGTGATATGCCGCCCCCCAGGCGGTTGTACGACGTGCATACGAGGGGGATGTACGTGGAAATCAGGAAGGGGGCGGCGGTTGGAAATTGCGGGCCCAAGCACGGGGTGCATTTCAACCGCAACGGGCAACGAGCCCTCCAAAACATCCACGTGGAAAAGCCCATTATATCTCGACCGCCCCCCACAGTATTTGCACTAACAACACGGCTCAATTCTACTTTCCATTCCATTCCGTCCACCTTCAGCATCCAGTTATACGTGTTGGTCTTGGATTTCCGTGTGTGTAATTATGTCTGAAAACCTTTAATTTTGCGTTGCGTTTCCGATGTTGAAAAGGGTTTATTTGTATTTACCTTCTGCGGCTGAAGACGTATTCGAAACTGCGGCAAGGGATTTCTAAATAAACGTTTATTTAATTAATACAGCGATTAATCAAAAACGAAAACAAAGGCCACTTTGTGAAACAACATCCCCGAACAAGATCTACATGCAATTTGTTCCTCGAGTGTACAATAGACAAACGTGTGCGTGTTTTGGCCTAAAGTGAAGCCGACGTGATCCAAACGTTTAAGTGAACCTGAAAAGAGCCGACATTCTTCTACACCATTAATTACCTTCATAATCCTTCATCATCTCAAACATGCACACCCTAAATTCAGAATTTTCAACAAGAAATTTCTGTAATATTTCTAAATTCATATCAAAAACAAATAAAATTTCCTATTATTTGTATTGAATAAAATGCATTACAAAATCAGCTCCATTTCGGAATATCATAAATAAATAAAATATTTAGGCAAAAATATTTGAAATATTCAATTTCATAAACTACATAACATATTGTTTTATCCTCAATATTATATAAAACAACATTGATTTTGGAATAAATTCAATTCAAAGCAAACAAAAAAAAACCATATCAAAATAGTGTACATTTCATGTAACTAGTAACGAAAACGATCTGCCGATTCAGAAAGCCCTCCTAAACCCACTTGAGGTCAAAACTACTCCTCCAGCATTGAAATACTTCAACGATTCCAATCGTAAACTCCGAGAACAATCGCAGATGTTCAGTGTTATGTATGCACGATGTAAAGGAAGACCGTTGACAGAGAAATTTGTATCTTTAAGGAATTATAAACTAAAGGAAAGCTTAGAATTAAGATTACAATATAAGAAACTATACGTAATCAAAAAAACAATTAGTTTAATTAGGCAGGGCTAAAATCAAAATAGATTATTTCACATGTGCACTGAAAATACTTATATTTTTCAAACATACTCTGATATTGTCAATTTAATTGCATGTAAAGGATGAAACATGGTTTCAATAAAATTAAACGTATAAAATATAATGTGCAAAATAGAATTGACTATAGATTTTTCACCAATATCCGAACATCAAAAACTGTGAAATATATAAAATTCCATTCATATTTTATTAAATATAATATAATATCAACTGCATATATATACGTGCATTTTAGTGCATTTCGCAGTTAACAATGAATTTAATAAAATCAAATTGCACGGAAATTATTAATAAAACTTTATTAAAATTCCATTTCACTGTAAAATTGTATTTTCATTACGTTGTGGATGACCCCAAATTACCTGTCACCAATTCGCTGCAGAAAAATGCTTGGGAAATGGAGAATTCTCAGTGAAAAATGCTTGAAACACGATTTCGAATCGCTTTGAACTTCAAAGCTTCCATGTAAAACTACGTTTCAAGAACAATTCCTCTTGTGGTTTTCTCACAAGATGTCAAATTCTGCACAACATTGGTTATTGTATGTCAGAAGAAAAGTAAATTGATTCAGTGTTGAAACTGAAATTTGATTGTTAATAAATTTCAGTGATTGTTGCGTTCGGTTAATTTTGTATTTGCATGTTAATAGTTTTTGAACTGAATATGCAGATCGGTATGTATCGTCCACATTGTCAACAGAATGTTAATCAGTGATAAATAAATACATTCCAATTAATCCGGCTCGAAAACCGTGCGCCGCGATCGAATGAAAATCCAAATCCAAATGTTAACTGAAATTATTCTGTAACAAAGTCAAACAATGAGTGATCGAATTATTATAAACTTGCTGAAACGCCCCATTTTTTTTTCCTTATAAATATTGAAAATTTCGCTAACGTGAGATTATTAATTAAAACTTGAAACGTAGAATCGCGAAGTTCCTTGAAACTATTTAAAGTTTCAGCGCACAAAGTGCAGTTTAATTCCGGCGCTCGTTTCGAATTTCAATCAAGCTTCGACGACGGGGAAATCCGCGCAATAAACACGTTCGAAATGAGAGGTCCGAGAGTAAATTTTGAAGGAAACTTACATACATACATAACGGACAGCGTTCCGAAAATAACATTGTGTCGCAAGATACCATAAATTACTCGCGGTAAATAAAATCCTTTAAACCCTTTAAATCTCAATCTCTGGGGGTGGGGTGAAAAAGTCTTGCGTGGCAAATTTATGCGAGTCGGTCAGAGCAAAAATAAGGGCTGAAAAAAGATCCGGAGGGCGGTGATAAATAATGTGGATGTTTCGGTGTTCGATTGTTGTTCGTGTTCCACCATGGAGATGTTAATGGTTTGCATTGATTATAAAGACGGCGTATCGGAATACCAATTACATCCGCTCCCGGCGCGTTACGTAACTATTTATCTGTTTAATGGCGTGCCGAATCTTGGCTGCGCACAAAGCGGCTCTAATGCAGATTAGATTTTGATAATAGATTTCGCCGTTTATCCGGGACCTCTAAACGCGTACACACATCTCCTCGCAGAAAACCAATTAAGGCTAATAAATTCCGATGGAGGCCCGTTCGAAAACTGGGAAATGAGGAGGAGGAGGCTCGCTCCTTATCTCCGCAGGCCGGCCAAAGGATTATTGGGATTTCGGATCGGCGGAGGATCAAGGCAGGCCTCGGTCACTCTTGCACCTAACTCGGGGATCGCTTTATGGCTTGGAAAAGTTGCATTTCCAAATTTACTTTTCCTCTTCTTAACATTGGGGGAAGAAGAAAAAAACAATCGGATTTTTACAGTGAATTATGTCCAAACGCTCAAGACACAGTAATAAGTTAATATGCGTTACATTCCTCAACTATCCAAGTTTCATAAGCATCTTTCAGATCAACTTTATCTATTATGGTATCCGAGAAAATCGGTAATATGTCAAGTCACTGGTTTTTTGGACGTTTTTCATTTCTTAGACTTTGACAGAGAATTACAGCTGAACGGCTCAAGACATAAAAATATATTGATATGTGTTACATTCTCCAACTTTCCAAGTTTCATAAGCATCTTTCAGATCAACTTTATCTATTATGGTATCCGAGAAAATCGCTAAAATGTCAAGTCACTGCTTTTTCGGACGTTTTTCATTTCTTCGATTTTGACAGCGAATTACAGCCAAACGTCTCAAGACATAGCAATATATTGATATGTGTTACATTCTCCAACTTTCCAAATTTCATAAGCATCTTTCAGATCAACTTTCTCTATTATGGTATCCGAGAAAATCGGTAATATATCAAGTCACTGCTTTTTCGGACGTTTTTCATTTCTTCGACTTTGACAGCGAATTACAACCAAACGTCTCAAGACACAGCAATATATTGTTGTACGTTACATTCTCGAACTATTCAAGTTTCATAAGCATCTTTCAGATTAACTCTATCTATTATAGTCTTCGAGAAAATTGCAAAAATGTGAAGACACTGCTTTTTCGTGCGAAAACCCTTTATATTCTATTGATTCGTTCGGTCAATAAAAAAAAAACAGACGACGATGACGAAGGGCACCACCTCCATCGCCTCTCTTTCTATTGTAATTTACTCTGGGAATTGATTAAAGCAATTTGCTGAGTTAATTACACGCGCGAATGTTTTATGGTCGTGGAGGTGGGGGGGTACATTTAGAATTTTCCGCCTTATCCGATTTAATGCCACCGAAAACTGTGAAAGCACAGATTAAATGCTGGAATATTGTGTTCGGCCCTTCCGCATCGCATTCCGCGGTTTCACGTCACTTACGCGCGTTCCCCCTTACATTAGGGCCCCACCCCTTTGACAAAACCAGACCATTACATTCCATTATTTCTCGGTCCAATCATTTTGTTATCGTATTTACCCGGATTAACGAACAACTTCAACATTACATTAGAAATAGTTGAATGGATTTGTGAACAATTAAAGGAACATAATTACATTACTCGGATCCAAATCAAATTATATTAAAAACTATACTGGAACTTTTGCTCTTAAATAACATATTCTTTCAGTATTATTCAAATTTGTTTTCCTTGTGATTTTCGTTATACAGTGGTATCTCGATATACGAGTGTCCTAATATAAGACTGTTTTGAGATACGAGCGATATTTTGCTTTAAGATGAGAGCAAGATTTGAGATACGAGGAATCCCATACTACACCGCAGCACACGACACTAACAGTTACTCCCATCTCAGACTAATTGCTTTGAGATATGAGCAAATTGACATACGAGCAAGATCACGGAACGAATAAGACTGTTTTGAGGTACGAGCGATATTTCGCTTCGAGATGAAAGCAAGATTTGAGATTCGAGGAATCGCACTCGACACCAACAGTTTCTCCCACCTCAGACTAATTGCTTTGAGATACGAGGAATCGCGCACTACACCGCTGCACATGATCCCAAGACGCGGAGCGTACTACAAAATTGCTTTGAGATACGAGCAATTTGACATACGAGCAAGCTTACTGAACGAATGAGATGAGAGCAAGATTTAAGATACGAGGAATCGCACATTACACCGCTGCACACGACACCAACAGTTTCTCCCACCTCAGACTAATTGCTTTGAGATACGAGCAATTTGACATACGAGCAAGGTTACGGAACGAATGAAACTCGTATGTCGAGGTACCACTGTATACAGAAATGTCATCAATATGAATTGAGGGGTAAAATGACATTTCTTTGAAGGGTTGACGAAAGAATGAAATTTAGATGAATGGGTTTTGTATGAATATTTATATGATCTAGTCTGTATTCACAAAATATTAAAAAATGTAAAGTTATCTATTGCCTTTTATTAATTTGTTCTAACAACTTTTAAAAGTACATTTAATTATAGTATTATATTCATATATTTGAATATCAATGTAATTTTATCTTAAGTTATAGATTATTTTTGTTTAAATTCTTAATTTTCAGAAATTATTAGTTTTATTTAGTTATAAGTTTATATAACTCTTTTATATATAATTTATAATCAAATACATTAACTATAGACGGAAAGACTTAGGTCGATAGCCTTTTGGTCACATTATGACTGATGAAGATTCTTATTATCAAATGATTATTGTAATAGATGACATAGCAAAAGCAATCTGACGATGCAAGAGAATCTCGAGCAGGATTGATTGAGTATTGTGCGTATTTGATGATTATTTAAATGAATTAGTAAGTGGATGGGGGGGTGGACAGATTTGAATATTCACTTATCATCAATCAAACGTAGTGACGGGGGATGCACTTAAAAAAAAGTATAAATCAGAGCTCCCTTCGGGCACTATTCTACATATATTTTTACGTTCAGATGCAAAGCATTCGGCGAATATGTGATAAATGGGTAAAAATTGCGTGCGTATTTACAGTGATGGGGGGTGGAGCGGGGATGATGGTTACGGAGGGTAGAGGCCAGACACACGGAAATCTAGGTGCATTATTGGATTCTGTGATATTAAAATTACGTTTGCGGATAAAATTCCCTGTGCAAAGACAGATGTAAGGGGGAGAGAGAGTTGCAATGCACTGGAGGATTTGGTTCAAAAGGGAATTATTTCCACCTTCTTGTGGAGGCGGCGTCGGTTGCAACGAACAAGCATCAGTTTCACTCGCAAAATATTACTCTTATTTACTTCCCTGTCATATTAAACTAAGGGAGCGAAATCTCTCCCCGCTCGCGTATTTCTCCTTTGTAAGTTCGCAGCCTGCGTTATAAATAAAATAAAAGTAAATCCCCTTTGTGAGAACAGCTCGACAAATAATTATTTTAACACTATTAGAAGCTTAGTTTAATTCGAGATCAAACGAATTCGCTACACTTTTTTCCTTCACTTTTCTTTTGCACATCCCTCTATAAAGCAAAAAGGGATCGCACTCTTACATTTATGCACAAATAAACCAACACAACCGAAATAAATCTCATTAAATATTTTATGTTTGATATTTCTTAAGCTGCCCACTCGTACTGCTATTCATTAATACATTTCAAAAGATAGTTTCCAACAGCATTTCTTCATTTCTATCGTTTTGAATTTACTATTTACAAAAGATTGAGTATTTAAACAAAATAACTTTTAATCAAAAACTGAAAGAAAAGAAAAACAGAAATAAAAAGCTATAATAAATATTAATATAAATGGTGGTGTTGCGCGCACGAAGAAGACGTGAGAGGGTGGTTCAAATGAAATTATGCTGTCGCATAAAATAAAGCGGGAAATGTAAACCCTCCGAATCAGGAAGCTAAATGAAACAATGCATATTGCGCACAGTATGTTGCAGTGCAAAACAAAAGTTATTTATGTCGAAAGTTTTTCGCCCGCACACTTGGAACTTGCGAAAACGCACATACACACCACGTTTTTGCTGTTTCCGTGTACAATAAAAACCGTTCAAAGACTAATAAACTTGATATGTTTTATCATTTCAATTCACTTTAATAACAATTTCGACTATATTAAAATTTATTTATATAATTCTACTAAGAATCGTGTTAAAATGAAAAACGTTTCAATTCAGACTTACATATGTATAGAATAGATAAATATGATTTATTTACACGTAGTGTAAAAAAATCAATGATTTTATTAAGTTATTGCACCAAGAGTACTATAAAAGGAATTCCGGAGAAGGGTTTTCGAGAATGTACAATATATTGTATGACTCTGGAGATGATTTTAAAAACTCGGAGGAGTTCTTTTGTGCAGCAACATAAAGTCGAGTGTTTTCTTGCAACCATTTTATTGCAAATATACTCAATGTTGTAGACTTTCATAAAACAATTTTGCTATATGAACTAATTTTTATATGCGACTCAATATTGTTACATTAGTTCAAATTGCAAACTTTGTAAATAAATGTAATAACAAATTCAAATTTAATAATGTTATTTACAATAAATTTCATGTTAAAAGTACTTTACAATTACAAAGAATATCCGATTAATAAGAACAAAAAAAACATTGATTCAGACGATGATAATTAGTTTTATGGATTCGATTCGACAGTTTTCGTTTTGCATAAAGCTCGAATTAGTTTTTGTTTTAAGAAGGGGGGGGGGTCCGTTGAAGCACTTTGGATGCAAAGAAGTTTTCTCGCCATTATTGGATTCGCGAATTAATTCCGCCGCAATATTTAACTACTTTCTGCTGAAGGCTTCGGAAGGGCGTCTGTCTCTCGACGCCCTTCCGAAGTGGAATGAGAAAAAAAGTTAATTCAAGAAAAGTTTTTTTTTGTTAAGAAAACACTCTTGTTAATATTGTACGGCATCCAATCAGGGATGATCCGCAAATAGAGAACGCGTCATCTGCTTTAGTCATATAACAAGATAATTATCGTGGCCGGGAGAGAGAATCGGTATCACTTAAAGAAGGAGCCCGAGGGCCATTTCGGCCCCAACTCGTATAGTGCACCCCGAAGACTAGTTATGAAAGAGGGTGCAGACGCTGATGGCTAAACAAATAGCGATGCGAGGAAAAGTTATTGCGCTGTACAGGCATTAAATCACGTTCATTTGGTGGATCGCATTACCTCTGTGTAGATGGGGGGAAATGTGGAGATTTCCTTGCTTCTATCGCTCATTCATCAACGATTTTCTATTTACCTGAAATACAAAAAGAAAATATTAGTTTTGCAAGAAAATTTCTCCCAACGTTTTACTACATTTCGTTTTAGTATAATTTTAAAATTTCCTGACCGAAGAAAAGTTTTGATATAACTACGTATAAAAAGACGAAAAGAGAGATAAGTTTTTTTCAGGAATGGAATAAATAAAATAAAATTTCAGCAGGATGGGCGGAAGTTCGAGGGGATTATTTGGTTATTCCCGGCGAAGCTCCTTATAAGAATTATATAGCATATGAATAAATATCCTGAAATCGCACTCGTATTTTCAAGGAGCAAAAGTCTACCATAAATGTCCACCAAACTTTCTAGTACATTTCTCCGAAGCTCATCCATATTTCCGAACCAATCAATAATAATTCAATTACTTACTACAATTTATTGAAATGGACATTATATCACCGGGAAATCCTTCAATAATTCATTATGCAGAGTCAATGGAATTTAACACAAGTAACTCATCATTTTGAAATGACAATGAATTTTATCAGATTTATATGAAACAATTAAAATACTGTCT
>JAFMTC010000136.1:137932-153382 GCA_018845635.1 Nicrophorus orbicollis
TGAAAAAGTTTATTGAAATACACATTACATGACCAGAAAACTGAACGAAATCCTTCAATAATTCATTATTGAATTTAACACAAATAACTCATCATTTTGATATGACAATGAATTTTATCAGACTAATATGAAACAATTAAAATACTGTCTACAAAAAGAACATTATTTGATGCCCAAAAAAGAAGTTGAAATATATACAACAGTAAAAGTACTTCAATCAACTGCATACTATGTAACAAGGGCTGCAATAATTACATGAAAAAGTATGATTTCAGGATATTTATTTTTACATATATTTCCAAAAAGTAGTTTTCTTTAAACAAATCTGTAAAATATCATCCGTTAATCATACAAGACTCAACTGAAGCACAAGAGTAAACTTTTGAAATACATTGTGTGTGTGTGGAAGCTAAGCTAAGTACACATTATGTCGCTTAATTCAAACAGATTTCCCTTTCTTTCTGTAAACATGTGGAGTTCGCTTTTGTTGTAGTAAACCCATACAAATAGAGGGAAATTCGATTTTCCTAAAATATTCTCGGAGCCGTTGTTGTTTTGGCGATACCGACGTCCGTATCCGAAGACGGCCTGGAATTAAATTACACTGGTCATCAGTGCGACCCTCCGAAAGCGAGTTCTCGTACGTGCCCTTATCGCACAGGGCGCAAATGGAACCTTTATGTCATTTAGCCAGAGTCTTATTGTCCTCCGTCCGGCGACTCACACACACACACCAGCTGTTCCGGAATGCCAACCCCCACACCCCTTGAAAACACCGCCGTCTCGGCGCCTCTCCTCACTTCACTGTTTAATTGGATTGGAAATCTTAGGAATATATTCCAATTATACCCATCATTGTCTCAGTTAATTAGAGTTTCTTCCTCCTTCCGGAAGAATGTAACAAGTTGTCGTCGAGCTTCGCTTGTGTCTCATCCACATTTACGGATGCTTTCAGTCTAAGCAGCAATCATAATAAAGATCCGTTTTTCTTCCGAGACTCGATTGCATCCGATGCAGGCAGTAAAATCGCTGCTCACATCCCTATATTTTCTTCCCTTAACGATACAGTATTAACTATTTTCAGAGCCCTATAAAACAAATCGATACGGCAATAAAATGAGTTCCTTACAGAAGCGATAAATGATAAATAAAAGAGCTGTTGCACTCAATCTTGTAACTTATTTACTGATTGCACAACTTCAAGTGACCAAACACCCTTTTTTTCATGAAGTATCGATTCCAGAAGCAACTGGAAAATAACGCGTTATCAATGGAACAAACGTTCGCCCCGGATATATTTGGATACGTGACGCGAATAGAAGTATGTTGATCTTTATTTTTCACACGAAAGCGAGATTTAGTATTTGCCAAATCCATAGCGCATTAAAGTTAACACCAAAAATTTACCTAGTCTTATATTTATTGCTACTTTTATAAGTTCTCAATTATTATTTTATAATAAATTTACATAACTCATATCTATTTTCAAGTTTTCGCTTCCACAAATTCGAACAATAAATTATATTTTTGTCACTTCACGCATAGCACTTAACTTTGCTGTCTCACCCAGAACCCTCCCCTCATTGAATGTCACACGCATCCGCGAATTTGCATTTAAATAACTGCCATGAAAGTAGGATCCGTGCTCACTTGGTAATTACAATTAAATTAACAGTAAGATTAAAATGAGACAAAAATCTATAGGATCGTATGTTATGTGATCCTTTAAACTAGGACTAGAAAACCGAGAGTTTCTGGGCGCTTTATTCCCATGTCGTTTCTAGGATTGCACAGAGATATAAAATAGAAGTTCGTAAAAAGTTATGCAAGTAAATGTATGCTTCTATTCGGAGATACAGCCGTTTGAAGTTACAGAAGTAAAGTAATAAAAGCTATATAAATGGAACACGGCGAGGCTAAGTATCAAATGGGACATCGTGTAATGCGTCATACTCTGAACTAGTTTCACATTTCTTAAGCGAAAAAATATACATTCATTTATGCATTGTACAATTTCATTATCTCAATTGTAATTAATCATATTGATGAACTAAAATTTTATTGTACAAGAACACAATACGTATTGTAATTGCAATTGTTACGTGAATCAATATAATAGTTAATAGCCTCTATTCAAACTAAAATCGTTAATTTATTTGTAATTTATTTCATTAATTCCATTTCATTCAAAACTGAAGTGTTTCAGGAAAGTACTGTATTGTTTCTCTCTTCACTTAATTTTGATGTAAGAGGATGAAACTGAAAAAACATATGATTTTTTAGGATGTAAGGTTCCAAACCAATAGGAATGGGGCAAAAATATAATAATCCCTGAACGAACGGAGGGTAATTAGAAAAGAACCAATTGAGGATAAGAATCGTTTCCGAGGTCCATAAATAATCTTTTTCATTTTTGCTCGGTGGATTTCCGGTGCAATTTGATTCCATGTGTAATTGGAAGCTTAATATTGCCGAGATTTACGATGTTCATAAATCCGGGTCTTTCGTAAAACCGTGTGCAGAATTGAGGATATTAATTATTTTATATCTCTGGCTTGATTACGTTTTCAGCGCGGAAATTACCGGGGATTCTCAAGTACCACCACCACAAAAAATAAAACTCACAAAAAAAGAGAAGCAGAAGTAGAGTAGAGAGTTGAGGAGGTGCAAATAGTTGGCGCACGGAAGAAATGTTATGAAATGATTATGAAAATGTATTCGGCGTGTTTATATTCAAAATGAAAATGGAAGAGATTTATCGGTGGAAATAAAGCGTAATAAACTCGCATCCAAGATCCCCATTATAATGAATCATAAGCGTGAAGCAATAAAAATATTTATGAGTCCTGCTGCATTTTACGAGTTCGTATTCGGTGCAGATTTTCAGCTCAGTTTTCGTAAATGCGGTTTCCACTCTGTCTTCTGCACAAAAAAGAAGAAGATAAAGTCGCGGATGACGACAATCGGTTTCGCATTAATATAATTAAAAAGAAATACGGCGAAACTTTCGCTCTCCCTCGCAATGTAAATGAAATTAATCGTGTTAACTGCACGAGAGACAAAGTTGGATTAATCTAATCCGAACTTTAATTCGATGCTTGTTATTTATTCCGGGACCCTCGTCTGCTGAGGGTCCCCCCCTCAACCCCTCGCAGATCGATGGGCAAGATAGCAGGAAGGAAGGAACCTTAAGAAGAATTCCGAAGTTTAATTAGAATAAATTATCGGTGTGTCCAATTAATAAAGAAACTTGCTCGAGCCTACAGCTTCCTTTAAATTAATATAAATCGCGCGCACGAACATTCCTGCATCCACCCTTCTCCTACGTAATCTCTTTTTTTTTGTACGTTTGCTCTCTTCGCAGACCATTCTGTGCAGCGATTTAAAATTCCATTAGATCCCGATTCGAACTCATCAATAAAACATCGCAAAACCCTTTCGGTTCGAGCGAATCCGCAACAATATTTATATTTATTGAATTCGTGAAGGTCTCAGTCGTAAATGCGTACGAGCTTCGCAGCGAATCGATTCGGAATCTTCGCCTTTTGTAGTAATTGCGGTTTCAGATTGGAGAGGGTGCGGATAATGTATATCCTGAATTATGGAATAGATTATCCTGCATGTATAAATAAATTGAGGATGCGACTGCTAGCTAATTGGCTATTTCAAAAAATTTACGTGTCTTATTTTACTTTTAAACCGTAACGCGCGGCGGATGCGCCGGGTATTCCCAACGATAATCCCCGAACGTATTCAATAAGGCGCGGAGGATTACCTGCAAAATGAATCTATTGTTATAAGTATACATTTAAAAGACTTTGCGAAAACGCACATTTTCTTTACGCTAATTTGTTTCCGTAATATCACTATCATTCTTATACACAATCTATAGTTTAATTACCTTAATTTCAGTCTATTATTATAATATATACATCGGAAATCTTTATTCGAAAATCTACAGACTAATTAGTAAATAATCTTTATTACATAAAGTCTTGTTATTGCACTAAATAATAGTGCAAAATGCTTTGTTCGACACGTCAATTATTTCATATTTTCCTTTTCGTTGATAAAATTAACATGCTAACAGTTCCTATCCACGCTACAATTATATAATTACCATTAGACCACCTGGAGTGTTGTCGGTGCAATGTTCCTCCGTATCTTGCATCCATTTGCAAGCTGATACTCGCAAACAGTAAATTATGCATGGCATATTGCATTTCCAATGATTCCACTTACAGTGAAATACGTTTTCCAAACATTTCCATAAATAATTTATTTGAAAAATAATCACATTTAGCATATAATTGTTATTCTATAATTATTTAGATTGCTTTTATTTTAATATCTAAGTGAATATTCGTATATTTCCATTCAATATTTTAACAGCATTCTTCACGGCTCAAAATTTGGTTACGTTAAATTTGTAATGAGTCCTGAACTGACAACTGTCACTATGTGTCAAAACGTGGAAATTGTGTCATAGTATAACTATAAACCAACGTGTTGGGTCATGGGACAAGAATTCCCAGAATTAAAGGTATAGTTTAGTAATTTCATTAATCGACTCATTATTGTGTAAATCGACGATTCTAATTAAATATATGCAGAAATATATAATAAGCATTTCCAATTTCAAATTTGATAAATTAAATTAAAATCAATAATTATTCAACTTGAATAATTGGGAACAAGTTAAATTGTGAATTAAGAAGTAAATGAATGAGCGCTTGTGTATTTAGGTCTTATTGAGCGGTCTCTGGAGATGCCTAACCGGTTGAAGGCATTCAAGTTGCGGGGTTTTGCCTAAACTGTTTGCTTTGGGTTAAGGTGTCGGGATGCTAACGTAATTATAGTAAGCGTATTGGAAAATCCTTCATATTTAATGCATAAATTAAGTGAATTGTGAATATTCGATAATTATTGGCTCGTATAGATTAAGGGTTGAGAGGACGGCATGGGAATAAACATGAGCTAATTCCGCGAGGATTTGGGATTACTTGCGAAGTGCGTGTTCGTACGTATATTCAAAGGGAGCGTACGTTCTTATTAGTATCACTTGTCACGCAGCGCGTCTTTCTCTATTAGCCTTGGATACAGGGGCCACACCAAGATGAGTTGTAGCCTCGAGAATTGATTGCATTTCCTTCTTACACCATTCTCATCCCAAAATAACGTTTTCTCAAAATCCGATAAATAACGGCCAAACCTGAGACCTGATTTATGCCCGCATTCAATTAGGCATTTGAATTAATCAAATCGCGGTTTGCGTTCGATTTTCGGCGTTTATGCAAATATTTATAAATTCAGCGGCCCGTGACAAATGCCCACGGTTTCGTATTGCGGCCGTCTGGTAATTGCAATTTTGATTTATCGTCATATAACGCAAGCCCGGGTTGCCTTTCATAAATCAAACCGAGAGTACACGGCGGACAGCGGAGGAAAACCGGAAAACGTGTGTTGCGTAATGTACGGGTTTTTCCTTTCCGTCCGTCCGTCCGACGCTTGTAATTAACGAATTTTCCACGAATTCAACATGTCATCTTCAACTAAAACGTTCCTCACATCCATCATGATATTACAGCTATGCTCTTACTTCAAGCGAAAATTCAAAACATAATGTTGGAAATGTGCGAATTCAAGTGTATTACAATTAGTTATGAAATTATCCTATTAAAACTTATATGAAAGTTTAAATTTCACATCAGTGAAAAGAACTAAGTTCTAAGCCTTTTAAAGCAACATTTTTTTGAATTTCTTGTATTGACTTTATTCTTTGTAATTGATGTTTTTATTTGAATTTATGCATTTAGTCAATTAAGAATTAGATTTGTGAGATTAAGTTGTTTTTTTATCAACACGATCATAATTGTATATATCCATGAATACGATAAAGAAATACATTTTCTGTGTTCCGTAATGTATTTTCGTAAAACGTAAAGGAAAACTGAAATGCATGCATAGTGGAATACGTTTTTCAATAAGTTTAGCTACGGTATTTTTCGAAACACAACCGACAAAGTCGGATTTGTTCGGGAACACACTGTAAATGCAATTCAACGCAAACTGCGGTCCAAACTAAATCTTTAATGAAGTCGGCTAATAGAATGCCATTTCATCTGCAATTAGGCGAAAATCGTAATGAATTTAATAATTCGCATTCGCCGAAAACGCGGCGGCGTCTTCGGCGTCTCGAAACAGACGTGAAAGTTTTTAATGGAATTTCCCCATTTCCAAATCGCATTCTGCCGTCCGCGAAAATCACTCACCGAATTTTCATTTAGTTTAATTACCAAAATTAAAATAATCCCGACTTTAATTGTGCCTATTTTTTCCTCCGACTGCTCTTCGGGGAGCCCGAAGATCTTATCTATTTTAATACACCGGGGCGGCTCCGGTTTTAATTGGACTTTCAGCCACCCAAATTGGATCTTATTAAGGCAGAAATCCACGTGGATGTGTGCAAGTGTGCGCTAGCATCTTTCTATATAATGTACTTAAAATAAATTGAGTTAACCTACATCTATTGGACATAAATCGGACGATGAAGAGGGAATTAGTGTAGCGTTTTCGGGAATTATGATTCCATAAAATAGAACAGCATCTGGTGTTTTGCCAAATGTATTTGCTCTCCCCTTTTCTCAGGGTTTCACACCATAGGGAAGCAGGCTTTTCCATCGATTTCTTTGACAAGATTATCATCAACCCGTTTTCTTTCATGCGAAACCATTACAACTAAAAGAATCATAAACAATTTCTCATTTACTAATTGAGAATGATATTCAAGAATATTTCTCCTAAGAATATTTCATTTCAACATTCAGAAACTATCCCCTTTTCTCGGGGTTTCACACCATAGTGAAGCCGGCTTTTCCATCGATTTCTTTGACAAGATTATCATCAACCCGTTTTCTTTCACACAAATCCATCACAAATAAAAGAATCATAAACAATTTCCAATTGAGAATGATATACAAGAATATTTCTCATTTCAATTCAAAATACAGAAACTATAATTGTATCCAAAGGGTTATTGACCTTAATCTCAGCGCCCAGAACAAAATTTTAGCTCAATATAATTGCCTCATTAACAATAGTTGAAATAATGGAAAATATCTGGATAATCATAGAACATTTTCAATTGACTTTCCAAATTGTAAAATGCAATTGCATCCTTGTTAAAATATACTTTGTTGTTCTCTAACAGCATATTGTATTGCACTATTTGTCTATTTATAGCACAATAATAGCTTTTTTTTGCACGAAAATGTAATTGTTTATTTTTTTTGTTGTTGTTACCACTCGAATAGAACCCTCAAAAAAAGAACGCTATATTAAAATGCAAATCGATTCATTTTCACGTTGCCGCGCACGCAATTCGCATTTCCATGCCGTTAGTTATTTTAGCATTTGAATTGAAAATGTGATGCAATTGGCGCTCTAAACTGTAAACTATCGGGTGAAAAAGTAGTCTAGGAGAGGACAAATTTTCCTCGTGTTATTTTGTTTCTGTCGGCGTGTATTTGGGGTGAGGGTGCGAAAAAATTTCCCATATAAATGCGTGGCCATAATTCAGCGCGTTGTTTCTGCACTTTCCATGGGAAATGAAAAATGCATTAAGTGGAAAACGCGTTGGAGAGAGAGAGAGAGATAGAGAAAGTGAGGGAGCGCAAAAAAAATGTTGTGTATGTGCGAGGGTGGAGACTGTCTTAGTTTTGAATAATGCACACCGGAGAGATATTGCAGACATGGTGGAGAATATAGAAAAGTTCTGTACTGTTTAGAATTTGTCACTCAAATATATTAAAGTCGAGCGCTATGCCGTAAAAACGGGGTTGCTAGGATATAGCGAATGTGTGTGTGCATGTGGGGGTGGGTGGTGGAAACGATCGCTGCGCAACTTAATCTCACTGTAAATAACGTGCGCTTAGTGAAGCTTGCAGCAACAAAACATTTCTGCATAATATGCAAAGTGCCTTAATTACATTAAAACAATCCCAATGGGAGTAAGTTCTGTGACAAAAATAAGGCAACACAAGAGAAAGAATGAGGTACGGACATTCTACGGCTCTCGGAAACGCTAAGCTCTGATTCCACGTGAAAGCTATACGGGGTGACACTGCAATAACATCCTTGAGACCTTTCGGAGCGGAAACATACCTTACTTTTCTATCTTTAAAATGAACCGAAGCAAAAAGAGAGAAGTATGAGTATATTTTCTGCATAAACAAAACGAAACGCATTTCGTTATGCAAATGCATGGATCAGCTAAAGTTGGATAATATCTTAATGCAACTCCTTTATTATTATTTGCATTTTGAATATGTTACTTAATTACAAAACTTATTTAAGAAATAAGTTGAATCCCAATTTTCGATTATTCACAACTTTTATTTAATGTTTAATACACTTGTCCAGTTTATTGCATTTGTTAGTTGACAGCTTGTTTCTTATGGATGTGTTACGAGAATAATTAGATTATTTTTGTTTCGTTTTAAAATTTGACTGAAATATTGAGTAATTGCTGTCACGAAGATAATATAAATGGAGTTTGTGCAGTTCGGAGCGTTTTGTTTGAAAGTGCCATTAATTAACGTTCAATTAAACGCAAATACTGTCTCTTCTTCCGTACATTGCAATAGTTCTAAAATTAGAGCAATTGGCGCCCTTTGGGCAAATACTAATAACGTAGCAGCAGCAGCAGCAAAAAGCGAAGATGAATTGATAGTTTATCCGGAAGCAGAGTCAAAATGTTGGGAATATTTTCCCATTAACTGCATGATGAGAGTGGGATTGTTAATCGAGTCGGCGGTCACCGTGGCAGCCGGTCCCGAAGGGCCGCAGGGCGGAAAACAAAGTTAGCCCTTCGCACCCGGCGCGCTCAGCAACGGAACGGGAAGGGAGCAGGAGGAGGAGGAGGAGGCCGCCGCCACCGTTCTTCTCTCGTTCGCTCCTCCGCCCTTCGTACTCTTTCCGCAGAGTTCCCTCCGCCCTTCAGCAATTCCACGAACGGAATCCCAAATAAAACCAGAAACCCGGAACGGAAAGAAAAGTGCATTTGCATTCAAATTTTCTCAGTAAATTTAATTATTGCCGGACCAGTGGAGGCGGCGTACACACTTTGTTTCATTCCATTTCTTTTGAAGAGAAAGAGAGAGAGAAAAAAATGAGTCTAAAACAAGCAATGCGAGAAAGGGGGGGAGGGAAGGCTTTTCTTTCTTTGTGTTCGCATCCTATTGTGAGCTTATGCATCCTCCGATACTAACGAAATCAATGAAAAGCATCGACTTGAATTGAATCCGTGAGCATAGCCTCGAACCTAATAAATGGGACATTATTCCCAGTGTCACGTAATAACAATCAACGCACTTTTTTTTGGGAAATATTTATTGAAACATGTTGTTAAATAATATGAATTAAACAAATGCCACTCGCACATGCATACACATTTCGAGCATAAAACAAAGCGTCTGCGAACGAGTGTTTGCAGTCGACAGATTTCAACGCATTTTTATATTTATATAGATTTGAATACAATACGTTACAGAAAACAAAAACTAATGAAAATAACGAATCGAAATAATTAGTGTAATTGCAATTTTAGTAAAAGCATCAATTAACAAAAAGTTTACTGCTCCTAGAGAAACTTTGGATTAAGTTAGCAGATTTAGTTAATATTGGATAATTGCTACGTATACATGTGCAACGTATTTGAAATGCTTTGATCTTGCTGTGGCAGTAACCTCCATAATTTATATGCATGTCCAAGCTTAATTCAGCAGATCCCTAGATATTAGAATAATCAAAAATTTACTCATTACAATTATAATAAATTGTTAGTTAGTAAGCAATTACATTAAGCCAAAGCTTATACATCTGTAACAATTGCATTTACTAGTATACATTATAATGCCTACAAAACGAAGTACTTCCATTCCAAAGTTAATAAAATTTGAAAAAAAATAATGACTATAATGCACCAATATTCAATAGTCATTTGCAGTATTACTTTATTTTTGTTATTACAGATTTTTTTGTTGTAATAGAAGAATTTATGATATTTGTAAATTAACGCAAAGAAAGACTCATTATTTAAGCGATCTTATAAGAACTTGAGAACAAAGAAGGTGAATAATGTAATCAGTAGATTTGTAAATTATATTTTTTTACATAGTAAGTGGATTGTTTGTATTATTATGAATATAATCGTGTTATTTTGCAGTGCATAATCTTACTATAATTACTTGGATTATAAATTCACAATTGCGGAATTTTGTAGCTTGTTTACTTGCGATAATTACGTAAAATTGGTATGTAGAATCGAAACGTTGTGTAAGTTATTTTCTGTATGCAGCGGTAATAGCTATGTGCATCGATTACGCAAGTAACAACTTACTCTCTGATCCGGCTTTACTGGCTTTGGGAGTTCATCGCATATTACATTTGCGCTGAATGCCACCCACAACAGGCTGTGCGAAATATCCAGTAGCTGAATTGATAACTACCACCGCTCCCAATTTCCGAATGAACAATTCTCAGTCTGAATTTGTAAACAAGTTCAGACAATCCGCCTCCGCTTAAATATTGATGTGACACGTCTACAATTCCACATAAGCCGATTCAAATACTTGGATTTTTTGCCCAGATAACTGTTGCCCATTTGACTATTGCCCATACATTCATAAATACATATAAAATTTGCATTTCGAACGTCCAATTTTATTGCAACCCGTCGCAGGTTTGAGTTATTATCGGAGCGTAAACAAAACGTGCGTTACATATTTTCACAGTTTTGTATCCACCTTTCAGCTTCAGTCTGCAGCAATCAAATTTATTGGTCTGCCGTTTCGCCGGTGGACGCGGACGATTCTGACGAAAAACATTCCGTGATTCAATTATGATTTTTGCAGAATCCCGCAATTAGGGTTTTGTTCTCCGAAATACATTGTCGTTACGTATGAATAATCAATGATGATAAAGGAAGAGAGAGATAGAAAGAGAGAGACAGAGAGAAAGAGCAGGCAAAAATTTGGTACACCAAATAAATATTTCGTGTTTTGCTTTCGTTTTAGTGCACACTGCACTTTATCGGGTTATCTATTTTTGTATTCCGCTTTTAAATTGGCCGCCGCAAAAAAAAATCGCTCTGGCTTAGTCGGCCTATGGAAATAGCGATTTTCCACTACCCTTCAACTGAAATATTTGTCTGTTATATTTCCCTTTAGACATAGTTTTATCTCGAAATAGCATACCAAATTTAAACTAGTTTTTTAATGATTCGATCATCAAAATATCGACCAAGTTACATCAAATAGAAAAATGTTAGAAATACACGCCTCGCTACGGCCCTCTTCAATCAAGGCACATTTTCGATTTACGGCCTAAAATGTTTCGCTATAACGGCTAAAAAGACTTTTTTCCATGTCGATATATCTACTTATTACCAATCTTGCGCAAGCGCAATAATTGATTCCTTATACGGCTTTTCGTCCAAGTTTCGTGGAACGTATGGAGGCCGTAAAGCGAGGTATGAGTGTAGTTTCTGTTTTAATTAGATAAATGATTTAAAAAGTCAGTAGATAAAATATTCTCTTTTCTCAAATTATATGAATTACACAACTTCGAAGAGAAATATGAAATATCCAAAGTTGTAAAAAAGTGTGAATATATTTTGTATCGGAGGATTGAAGTTAATAAAGCGAAAATTCCAGAAATATAAAATCAATAAAGCGATAACATTTATCAGATTTTTCAGTTCATTAGAGTGCGAGGTTAAATTTGAAAATTTCTATCCACCTCGTCGCCGCTCGCCTGACTGCACCCTCATCCTAAACCCCCCAACCCCCCATTCCACCCACAGAATCTGTGAGGGTCGGTGCAGGATTCGGTATGAAGCCATCGATCGTGACCGCATATTTCGCCTCCGATTTGTCAATGCAGTTAACTTCCTGTCCGAAATCGGAAGTGACCAAGACAGCTCGAATGCCGGAGCTCTGCAACCGCATCTCACGTTCGTAAACACGAGAATCCCCCCATCATGAAAAACTGGAGACAGAGAAATAAAACCAAAGGAACGAAAGTGGCGCACAACCTCGTTCCGTCTAGACAAAAGTCTTGATGTTAATGATATGCAAAGAACGGAATTATGAATTTTCTTCGTTTCTCATTGCCAACGAAAGCAGGATAAATAATGCACGAAAAGAAGAAGAAGACGAATGAGAAGCGGAATAAATGAGAGCGGAAAATTGAAGTAATCCTCCACTTTCTATGGATCCAACAGAAAAAAAAGGAAACGTTAGGTTTTCTTCGCAGCGAATTATTCACAATTAGCAGGACGGATGAATGTATCCCAATTACTGCCCCGTTTGTCGAAGATATTACCGTTGATACATTCTAAATAATACGTAGCAGTAGTAAGCCAGCTAATGATGCAATTATAATTAGAGCGAATCAATCCAAATTCACGGTGCAGTTGCACATGACTTACTACGATCAGGCCGATCAGATTAATTAAACCAATTTCGTAATACAATATATAATAAAATTCAGGACCGTTGCATGTGCATAAACAAATCCCGCGATTTTAATTAAATACCTGTTTGCTTCGTACACCTGAACACACACTACAATTGCACATTGTATTTAATAAACCGCATTTGCATAGCGAACGTACATTAACCCGCACTTATTTATAATTAATTTTAAACTAAATTAGGCCACATTGCTATTTTCTTCAATTAATCATGATAAAATTAATTAACATTGGATACATTTTTATACAAGTAGACATTAACTGACGTAAAGTAATAATCAACTTAAAGAAAATGACTTAAAACTTACATAAATAATATGAGTAAAAAGTAATATAAACTGATACTGATTCAAGATTTGGAGTTATTAATACGTTATATTAAATTTAATTAATCTTAACAATAACTCAAGTTTCAGATTTCAGGCCGGTTGTTTACAGCAGATTGCAGAAACAACATGCAACATGTTATCAAGACCTTTAGATCGAGAATGTTGAAGAGGTTATCCTTAATATGCAGACTGAAATCATATACGTTTTTACATACTGGTAATGTATAAATATTTGTAATAAAAGAAAACAAATAGTAAATGAAAAACAGTGAAAGGATTGTTTAAATTACAAATTGTAAAATTGAAACCAGTTAATTTGATATGCTTTTTGTTTATAATTAATACGTAATTTTATGGATTTTGCAATAAATTATCCGAAATGAAACAAATAAATTGCATATTAAGATAATGTGATATTGCAATTAGTTTATAATTGTGGATTCTATTTATTCTCATTAATTATTAATTTATTGGTAATTACTGAAAACCAACTGAATTTATATATAAATACGCTGCAAATAAATAATAATAATAGATATTATACCATAATTTGTTATAATTGTATAATTTTTGAATATTTTATAAAGAGTAGAAAACGTACGTTTCATTAGTAATAATATTTAACATTTGATTTTGTAATTTGTTGTTGTATAAAAGTATTTTGTATTTGTTTGTTTGTGACCTGCAATAAATGTTATTATGAACAATATTTGTATAAATAAATGAATATGAAATAAATATCGTGTTGTTAACAACAACAAAAATGCAATAAATATCATTTATTGTGTAGTTCCATTCGATAAATATTAAAAATAATATTACTCGTTAGTTATAAAGTTCATATGCGTATTAATTTTATAAATAATATAAAAATGAATGCGTTTGATTGAAAATATTTGTAGTTTTCGGTTTCAATTGATCATTTTTAGAAATTTCTTCTATTTGATTACACGTTCTTTTATTATATTTAAATTGCACCGTTTTTAGATTGCATTTGTAACAAAATGTATCAAGTGTTTCATTGGACTTGTGACTAAAAGCACTTTTTTTGTGTGAATTTATAAAGAGAAAGAATGGAGAATCCCACTTTAATTTCGATATATTCCTTACAATTATTTTGAATATATATATGTATGAATGGATATACGTACACATCAAGGGAAAAGCTTTAGAGCCGGAGAACTTTGAACATTACGTATCACATGGATGAGGGAAAGACAGAGAGCAGAAAGCTTACGTGAAAGGGGCTCCAGAGATGAAACCCCAAATATTATAAAGCAAATCTTTTGAGAGCGCAGCGCGGCTTTACGTTGCAACCTCAGAGGCCGGATGATTCATTAAAATCTGCGGTTCGCGTTTTCAAGTGGGCCGAAGGCTCAAAAGTGCAAGTTTGCATTACCATTGAAAACACGTAACTCGAGCAATCGATGCACCCCCAAAGCAAACATGATTATGTTCGATAAAGTGTGTTTACCCCGAAAACCGAACTGCTATTATTCAATTTTTTTTGTTTGGAAAATTTCGGTGACGTTCCACACCCCTTTCGAAATATTTTGGGTTCAAATTTTAATATATTGTCGAGTCGGAAGGGAGGGAGGGTGTGTCATTAGCGGGGGGGCTGTAATAATAATAACTCATTCGGTGCACGTAGTCTCCGCTCAATTTTTATGCACCCCAATCCCACGGACCGACCCCCCCCCTCTTCCTGGCGCCACCGAAATCCCCTCGTCGCACCCGCACACCCCCTTCTCAACAGCAGCAGCAGCCGCCGACTCGGCTGGATTTCGAATGGATGAAGCACGTGTACTATCCATGTCATCAACCCTTGGGCGGCGGTGCAGACCCCCTCAATATTAAATGTCGCCAAATTAATAGACTTAAGGCCAGCAGTAACCCAATTAAGTTATCAATGAACTCACTCACGCACATACACCACCACCACGGCGATCTCCAAATTGCAGGAAATCTCCAATTTGCATGAGGGGAATTGTATTGGGTGAACGCTCCTCGTACTCGTCGCTTACCTAAAACAAGAGATTCAAATTATAATTTTCATTGTCACTGCTAAATAACTTACATTACTACATTGTTACAAATAATTAAAATTATATAATTTCAACATAATTCATTGATATTTTTCATTTCACAGACAAATAATGACAATTCATTTTACTATTGTCACTTCGAATGACACTTCAAATTTCTGTTCGAAAATTTTTCCTTTAATAGTTTTTAAATGTTAGAAAATCTATTAAAATGTTAAAAAGCTATAGTTATTAATACTTTTGCAGCAATAAGTTGTAATAATTAGCACACAGATAACTGAATTGACCCCAGTCGTTCTACCCAGAAATTATCTAAGATTATCATAACTATAATTGTTGTTGGGACTCACAAAGTTACATATAAAAGTAAGAACATAATACGATAAGTTTCGTGTTACAAGCTGTTTCTTATTTTAAGTGTTGTAAATGGAAAAGTTTAGTTGATCTTTGAAACTAAATGTATTGCAGGATTGCAGCAAGGAAAACAGCATCAATATGTAAAGTGCGTCGTCTTTGGTAAATCGATCTGAATTGTTACAAA
>JAFMTC010000136.1:169994-194708 GCA_018845635.1 Nicrophorus orbicollis
CCAGTAAATGGACCGTTTAATCTTCGTGATTTTTCTGAAACTCTTCTTTGAATGGACGGCAGCAGCGAAAAAAAAAGAAGAGATACGAGAGGACGAGCAAATGCGGTCGTTTTGTTGCCATGTCCAGGCCATTGAAGTAGATTATGTCACATCCACGGGATTCACCGGCAAAGCCCTCTTTTATAATATTATTTTTTATCTACTATGCTCGTCCACCGTGCAACAGGAAATGACATTTGATGTATTCTCTGGATAAGATTGTTCCATATAAGAATAATCCATGAAAAGCGATATTTGCAAAATCAAAAGCTTTCGTTCATATAAAATCCTATATATTATTTACGTTTATTACAACGAGATTCGTAACATTATTTGCTTTTTATGTAATCCAAAATATTTACGTTAATTTAAATAAACACAATTGCATACTTATTATTAAAACAAAGCAAACATTACGCATTTTCAATTTAATTTAATTAATTATTACGTGTCCAACAATATTTACATAAAGGGAATACCGTAATACAAAAATGTATATTGCAAAAATTGCATTTATTTGTAAATTGTTACAGAATTTCAAATAACATTTAAAAGAAGTTTATTTAATCTAGTATTAAAATTACTTAGTTTAGAGAAATAAAACATTCAAGTAAATTTTTCAATATTTACGAATTGTGTTTTATACATTCGTAAATTGTATAATTTCTAATAGTAATCTTGTCTTATAATAAGTGAATTATCTATATTATAAATAAAACATGATAAAAGCAAATTTTTGTATATATGTAACTGTTGTAAATAAATTTGAAAGTCAACTAGAAAAAGTGGAATTAATACAAGTGGAATAAAAAGTATAAAACAATAGCTGACGATTTCTGCACCAAATCGAGCCCTTTTTGTTCGAGTGCTGATAGTGCTCGAAGGGCATTCGACTGTGAATTTGCTGAAGTCGTTTTAAAACATCATTAATCCGGTAAGAAAAATACAGTTTAATTACTCATCGCAGAAGGCTTTAGTTGAAGGGTGGAAGCGGAAAAAGAAGTGAGAACAAGAGGTTGGAAGGAGGAAAAAAATGCCCGTCGCAAAGTGTAAATTAATTCGATATTTTCAGTTCAGTTGTGCGGGATTTTCCCTTCGTTCTCATAGTATTTGTATTATTTTGTTCCGTTCCTGGGCGAAAATGGAGCATGTTCGGAGAGCATTTATTCCAGATGAAGAATGCTTGGAAATGAGGACCTATAAATTCTCACTTTAATAATCCGCCACACTATACACACCCGAGCCTCCGCCGTGTGTATTTTCTGCTTCATCCCTCCGACTGATAAATGGCACGTTTACGCCATTAAATAACAGTTTAATACCGGCATTTGTTGTAAAATAGTAAGACGTGACAGAATGAGTCGAAGCATAATTGATTCGCTTTATTTGCTCTGCAGTCTTGGGAAATGCGTGCAGAGCGCACACCTAGCAACCGGAGGAGGAGAATTGGCAACAGCAGCGTCTTTATTCTTAGTATTTAGATCACAAGATAAATACATAGAGTCGCTCATTTATATACGTTGGATTAATTGAAGAATACTGCACAAACATGGCAGGAGGAAAGGCGGCGGTTCATCTCTCTGCAACGGAGGAATTTCCGGTCGTTATTGACGCTGCAATAGATTTAGGTGGACGTTTTTGCGTGGAGGGCGCCTCGAGGAACACGAGCTTAATTGAATTAACAATATTGGCTATGATTTATAACAATTTGAAGCATCGGATGCTTGCGGAAAATCGATACACGGAATGCTCTTCGACGCCTCTTTCTCTCCTCAGAAAACCGCTTATCTTCGGAAAAAGCCACTTTAAATTATCCCCTGCGAAGCCTGAAAAATAATCTAGACGTTGAACTAGCGAGCACAACGTTTAGAGCGATTTGGAACAATGTGGTCGGGGGGGAAAGCCTTGCAACGGTTTTACAGCACTTGTCATTTTCACAAGGAAATAAATTGATAGAAATCAGATAGGAAATTGATTTATTTCCCGTTTCCACGCGCCATTTTTCCATCCGCCTTCGGAATCATCGGAATCGGGGAAAATAAAGCGGAAAACCCTCCTCGATCTGACGTATGCGTGATTTTTATTGAACATTTATAATGATTTATCAACGCCTAGAAGAATTGATCGCCCGAGATCACCTCTCTCCTATTTGCACGGGGACCTTTGAAGGACCTTTTATTTTCATTCCTCCACCCCACATCTACCTATTCATATATATATTTTCGGCCTTTGATGCCCCCTGTGGTATAACGTTACGCCTCCGCCTACTTTATTTAATCCCTGTGCTACGGGAATTCGATTCTCATCTTATTCTTCGATTGTTCCTCAAATGAATTCGGTTGTAAGACGGAAGCGGAGCATCTGTTTTATTATATTAAATCGATCCCCACGATCCACGTGGTCCGGACTCCTATTGTTTTTACCGTGCGAAGCCTTTCTACTAAACCCGATACTTTCCATCAGACCTTCCTGCTCCCTTTCACATATCGGATTCGATCAAATTACCGGTATATTGATTCATATTAGGCCCTTGCCTATCAAATTGCCTACATACATCTGACACTGTGCCAAATTACTATCGACCCGACTCGCAAGCACCTCATATAAAACTCAGTACTAACCGACACTTTTATTACCAGCAGCGTCTTGATGCACCTCACGACTATAAAAACAAAAGTTATACTTCGAATCGAATGCTATTTATTAGCTACTTCATCTTTAATAATAACAACAACTTTATTTATTGAATAAACATACAAATATGAATAGAAAATATTATGATTATATATTTGTTTTTAAAAAGACAACAAAACAAACTAAATGGTAACTTTATCAGTTTATGCCATCTAATATTGATAATTATATAAATATATCGTAAAAATACTCTTTAAAGTTAAATAAGTAACAGATTTGATACATGTTATAAATGAAATACATTTACACACAGACACCGGAAATGCAGTTTAGCACTAAACTAAACCATGTGATTCCCGAGGCGGCGGCGATCAGTTTGGATTAGGACTGTTTAGAGCTAAGTGTACGAAGTGCAGCCAATGGATTTAAATTAAATCAGAGCAGTATTTGAACTCAATTTATTTAGTTAAGCAATGATGCGAGCAGATATGCGAATCTAAAACTTCGCACGAAGTTACAAGATTAATACACTCCGAACTAACATCAATACTAAAGCAAATAGTTTGCACATAAAATATTCATTAAACAAAAAAGAAATGTTAGCTTATTTATCATAAATATGAAATATTTAATAAATTAAACGCTTTAAAAATTGACGCAGAAAGTCGACCGGAAATAACATTTTATGTATTTATAAACGGCGCGCAGGATGCTATAAAAGAATGGCAAGCACAGATACATATTTTAATATTAAGAGAATGTTTTACATCCTTTAGAGAAACTGTACGATAACAGCAAACTAAAGTGAAATATTTTATCAACAAAACTCAATAAATTGATTGATACAAACCTTATTAACATTACTTTAGTATAATTTAAATATTGATAGAATTTTATCTGTTATTTTGTATTTTGCATAACTGTTTCATTACTAAATCGTTTGATTTACGGCACAATTGAGTACAAAGTGAAGTTATCGGACATACATGAAGGATGGTCAATGAAACTCTTCTGAAATAGTTTCTTCAGGTTTTTAAGGTAACTATGACAAAAATAGCCAAATAGACCAAGTTGCTACAATAAAAAGTAATTTTATAGTTAGCACAAACATTACATGTAAATTGACGTATTGCTTGTCAAAAAGCAGTTCCCATAGCAGCAATTGTACGTTTTTCTTTTGTTGCATTTAATTCGTAGTTGCAATAAATGTTGTTATATTATGATTATTGTGTATTTTATCGGACAAACATGAAGGATGGTCAATCCAACTCTTCTGAAATAGTTTTTTCAGGTTTTTAAGATAACTATGACAAAAATAGTCAAGTTGCTACAATAAAAATTAATTTTATACTTAGCACAAACATTACATGTAAATTGACGTATTGCTTGTCAAAAAGCAGTTCCCATAGCAGCAATTGTACGTTTTTCTTTTGTTGCATTGAATTCGTAGTTGCAATAAATGTTGTTATATTATGATTATTGTGTATTTTATCGGACACACATGAAGGATGGTCAATCAAACTCTTCTGAAATAGTTTTTTCAGGTTTTTAAGATAACTATGACAAAAATAGTCAAGTTGCTACAATAAAAAGTAATTTTATACTTAGCACAAACATTACATGTAAATTGACGTATTGCTTATTAAAAAGCAGTTCCCATAGCAGCAATTGCATGTTTTTCTTTTGTTGCATTGAATTCGTAGTTGCAATAAATGTTGTTATATTATGATTATTGTGTATTTTATCGAACATACATGAAGGATGGTCAATCCAACTCTTCTGAAATAGTTTATTCAGCTTTTTAAGATAACTATGACAAAAATGGTCAAATAGATCAAGTTGCTACAATAAAAAGTAATTTTATACTTAGCACAAACATTACATGTAAATTGACGTATTGCTTGTCAAAAAGCAGTTGCCATAGCAGCAATTGTATGTTTTTCTTTTGTTGCATTGAATTCGTAGTCGCAATAAATGTTGTTATATTATGATTATTGTGTATTTTATCGGACATACATGATGGATGGTCAATCCAACTCTTCTGAAATAGTTTTTTCAGGTTTTTAAGATAACTATGACAAAAATAGTCAAGTAGACCAAGTTGCTGCAACAAAAAGTAATTTTATACTTAGCACAAACATAAAAATTACATGTAAATTAGCATATTGCTTGTCAAAAAGCAGTTCCCATAGCAGCAATTGCATGTTTTTCTTTTGTTGCACTGAATTCGTAGTTGCAATACATGTTGTTATATTATGATCATTGTGTAATTTATACAGATTAGAATTATATATAATGATGATATAAATATATCAAAACCACGATGCGCTAAAGGGAACAAGTGCATTGAGATTAATTTAATCGTGAACGTATATTTGCCGACTGCAACGGTTCGGATTCCATTGTTGGAGGCGATTGTATCTTGGGGGAATCGGGGGTGGCTTTAAAATTCTGACAGACGTACAACAATATGTTTTGTCTATATCAACTTGATTATCCCTAATTGCATTCCGTATATGGCACAATATATATATATACACACTGATGTGTGAGTGTGCGTTGAAAATTGAATATCTGACGAGCATCGGAATTCCAATTACTGAACTCAACGTATATACTCATCTATGTGTGTATATATATATATATTATATGTGTTTATATGTATTTGTAGTGTAGCGCGAATGTGTAGATGATGATGATCATCCGAATTTTGGGAGGGATTTTTTCCTCATTAGAGTAATTGCGGACCATAAATTTCGTCAAACAATATCGTCCACTAATTAGAACCGAATTAGTGTAACACGAGTTTAGGGTGGCTATTTTAAGCATCTTAGCTATGCCCATAAATATTTCAGCCGCAAACGCTGAAAATTCGTTTCTCATTAATAAAGGAGAGAAAAAAGGGTGGAAAACATTGATTACTACGTAAATAAAGAAAGTGCTTAATTTCTTGCATCTTGCATCTACATATTGATTAAATCATTATATTTCAAGTAAAGTGAGGTTTTCAATTGAGCGTTGTAAGTAAGTAAACCAGGTCTCCTGGAATCGATTATTTCCGCTTTAATAATTTGTTTCGACTTTCTCGAGCAACGATGTGGAGTAAAAGGGAAATTCTTGTTTCTCCGGCGTCGTTTTCTTGGAGGGCAATTAGTGGGTTTTATGTTTAACTATAACGTGGGGTGCAATTAAAAAAGCATAAGCAACCCGAAAGGACGCCCCAAACTTCGTACTTAGTTGTACTGGAATAATATCTCACTAGCTCGTATCTAGTTTAATCCCTGAGCGCATAGGGTGGAAGCCCTAATAATACCATGGCCCCGGACTTCCCAGCGGGATATTCCAACCTTCCACCAACCCTGTTTCACCTGCCTTTTCGGCAACATTTATATATATATATCTCTTTTTATGGCCCAATTACGAAAAACACCGCTGCAACCCCTAATCCATATTGAAACTGCAGCACGTCCCTCCGAAATCCCATAATTTCGCGTTGATTTACGCTTTATTCAAATTAACACTTGTCAATAACATCCGGCGCTCGGCCTTCGACCAACCACGCACGAAAACCCAACACAAGGGGGGCAAAAAGTGTTTTTGGTTTACGTTAAATAAAAAGTAAACAAATATAAGAGGGACCACCCCTCTCATAACTCAACTCGCTGCACGTCACCACCAACAGTTTTAAAAAAGTTTATCATTTTTAAGGGCCCCACTCGATGCAAGCAAAAAAAATTATAGCTACAAAGCAATTTGTTTTAATTACTACGATTTTCGTCTACCATTAAGCGAATAGCAACAGCTCCCCATTCATTACTCGACTCACACTTCCTGTCTACAAAACGCAATCGTACTTCTTCTCTCTACCAACGTTGGAAAAAATATAAATAGCAAATTGTAATCAAATTAAAAGAAGACACGTTAAGCAGCCTTCGTTCGACATTAAAAACTTCCATTGGAAATGTTATATAACCGGGACATTGCATTGTTTGTGTGACTATTTTCAATTTGGTCGTGCTGTCCGAGTGGAAAATAAAAAATTAATTTCCCCAGAGGGATTCGGGGGGTGGAAAATGGCCGTAAGGTAATGAACATTGTCACCGTAGGAAAAAAAATGCAGATATATTTATCAATCCAAATTAAAACATATTGCCACTTTCCTTGTGTACAAGGCAAAACAAAAAACTTTGTTGGCCGAACATTTATTTATGCTTCACGCAGCGAATTATTCACTATGATACGATGCGTTTGCAGTTTACAAACTTGTTACAATGCAATGAATCGGTTTGAACACCGAAAAAATCGTTCCATTTTTTAGCGTTGAATTCCTCTCTGCAAATAGCCAAAGGGTAAAGGTTTATTGTGCTGAAATTTCAACATAAAACTTGTAAAATTTCAATTGAATCCATTTAATGTAAATATCAGAAAAGTTGTTAAAGTTACAATTATGAAATCTCAAATAGATTTAAATTTGAAATATTAGTTTATTTTTGGAACAACAAAAGCCCTTTGTGTGTCAGTATCAGTATTAATAAATGTTTTAATTTCAGTTTGTCATAGAATATTGCTGCATATTATATTCCAGCCGTTTTTTTTTTGTATGCATCCAATGAAATAAAAATAATATTTATTACAAAAATTTTACAATATAAATCATTTATTTCGTTCCATCTACCAGTTAAATAATTTACGGGAATAATATTTGTATGAATTGGATGAAATCATTGAAATAAATGTAATAATTTATTATTTAAGAATTTTTTGTAAAAATTTCACCAATTGTCTTAAATAGTTTAAGCAGTGGTAAAATAGATTGAATTTGCGTAAGTACATGTAATTATTGTTTGTAAAAACTGAAATAATGAGAGGAGAAAGTGCGTGTGTGGGAATTTTTGGGACGAATGGGAAATACGGGAATAATATTTGTATGAATTGGATGAAATCATTGAAATAAATGCAATAATTTATTATTTAAGAATTTTTAAAAAAATCACCTATTATCTTAAATAGTTTAAGCAGTGGTAAAATAGATTGAATTTGCTTAATTACATGTAATTATTGTTTGTGAAAACTGAAATATTGAGAGGAGAATGGGAATTTTTGTGACGAATTCTTGTGTAGAATCCATTCAAATTGAATTACGGTGTCTAATCCCCGTTCCAAATTGCATTATATCTCCCAAAATTAGTTTTTAACCTTTTGCGCCGCGGGTGGTTTTCAGGCGCCACCGAAAGCCCGAGCCGTAAACTTCCCGACCGACTTATCTGTAATTTAATACAAACATCCCATTGACGTGCACTAAGCTCCACTTGGAGAATTTGCGTCTGGATTCTGTTCGAAAAAGAACAGAACATAAATGGAGAAGAATGGGATCGTCGTCGGACGATGGTGATGGTGGTGGTAGTTGGATGGATGCTTAGAGGCGATCTCATAATTACGAATGAATTTACTGCTCGGCCATATTTTAATTTCATATTCTTCGGGATTAATTAAAATTAATGAAGTGAACGCGGCGTTTTGTTTTCTGCAGATGCACCAACTTTAAGTACATGACGCATACCAACAAAGGACTCCTCCAACAAAACACCAGATGGCCCACATAGAAAGAAAGAGGAGACGAAGATTAAGCGCGCAAGGCCCTTTTTACCTAATTCTTTACATTCTTTCTTAATTAACTACAAAGCGACACGCGAGCGGTTCACGTGACTCTGAAACTCTCTTCCCTTCTCTCTCACTCCCTCATCCCTTCTCTCTCTCTCTCGCTCTAGTTTCAAAACGTTGATCAAGTCGTTTTGTTTTCACCTCGACGAGTAATTATTTAACGTTCCAATTAGGGAGGAAGCGACGTTGTTTCGGTATGAAGTGGAAATGTAAATCCCGTCATAAGACAATGGGAATTAATTTGGGAAAATCTGGAATGGAGCGCGACTGATTTTCATTCGATGCTTGTTATGGGAACGAAGTAAATATTGAATTTTAAATTCCCGATATTCCCCGTTTACATGTACATGCAGGGTGCGGACAATATGGATTCATTTGCATTCAATCCAAATGTTGGACGATTGAAAATAAACATTTTTTTCGGTTGGTAACCCCGCAAAATTCTATTAAATTTAATAAACGCAGAGTGCGTACAACAACAACAACAAAAAAAATCAACTAAATAGATTTGTACTTTCGAACGTTTTAACCGATTAATAACAGTGATTGATGAGTGATGACCAAAACTCGTCAAACTTCAGGGGGAGAGAAAAAATGCAGTTGCGTATGGTAAGGGGGGGGACCAACAACTACAACATATGGCAGTTTGTTGTTGCAGGAAGAAATTGGGGAGGGCGAAGTATAAATTACGGTTTATGGATTCATCCGAGCAATGGGCACCACGAACATTAATTTCCTCCGCAAATGATCACGCGAAACGGCCATTAAATGTTTGAGATACTTTATTGGTTTTTCATTATCCTTACTTAACAACTCTCGAAAGTAATGTTTACAATGTTATCAGCAGTTTATAATAATAGATGGATGTTTGCACGGCGGCAGCAAAGATAAATACGATTATGACAACGATTTATTACAAATTTGGAGAGCCGCATCATTCGTACGGCGAAGATTTATGGTTTCTGACCCACTTCAAACTACTGGGGACATTAAAAGGGTCTCGACGCACGACAAACACTGTTCTTTCGAGTATGAGACGATGCAGTAGTTCGAGACTAATATTCATTTACACTATTGTTCTTTCTCAATTCGCTTCAGCAAAAACTGTCCTACTTAATAGAACCACACATTATATACGCAATGATACAAGACAGCTGCGACAGCAAATACAACCTTACATAAATCATTATGCTTAGTAAGATTTACACAAAAGAAAACAACCTTTACACGAAAACAGGTTCAATTACCAAAGCCACCTCAACTTCACCAATCTAATTACATACACTTAACAATGCACAAACAAAATCAATAATATTTATTACAAAATATTTATCAAAATATTAAAAGTCGAACGATTGATCTTACTCAATAATAGTTTATAGTTGGACAAAAAGACCTATAATCTATAGTTTACTAACTTTATATTCTTTTATAGTTGCAGTTGCAATAAATACTTGAAAATGTACAAACAAAATCAATATTATTTCAAAATATAGTTTATTTATCAAAATATTAAAAGTCTTACTCAATCTTAGCAATAATCAATAATAGTTTATAGTTGGGTAGAAAGACCTATGGTCTACAGCTTATTTAGTTTATAGTTGCTGTTGCAATAAATCTTATTATATTGACTTTAAAATCAAAAACTTTAATTTTAATGTTTTCAGTTTTGACATCCTTTAAAATATGGACTGATTTCAAAAATATTTTAATTAAAATTTATCATTAAATTATTTGTATCTAAAATATGTTTTTCGTATAATTTATAATGTATAATTTAAGTGGCTTATTATACAAATTTACAATTGTATCTCTCTTTTAATCGTAGAAATCACTAGGGTTTAATGATTTCTGCCTTTGAAATAAACAATTGCTATGCGGTCTTATTGTAATTGAAAACTTGTGAATAAAGTAAAGTAAATTATGTAAAATTATAGTCCATAAACGAAAGTAATATGGATTTCGTGTGCAGTAAATGTTTGGCTGCGAATGACTTTTTGCCAAACAGAAATCACGAGTTGTGATCATACGTAACGAGACACGAGCAAAATAAAAAATCCTATTAGGCTTTTTATGATTATAACTCGAATAAAAACATGCACGTAAATATAAAACAGGGCTTTCGGAGTGAAACAGTAACTGCGTTTTTTGGCATAATTATAACGAGGAAAGGTGTCGTGTTTCGTGTTTAATATTACATTTTCGCATACAAATACCGTCCATTAGTTGAAAACCTTGTTACGTAAGCAGCGCTGAGAATTGTTTTTTTTTGGGGAAACGAAAAAAAAAATAGCAAAGTAATGGATTTTAAATGAACGGATGCATTTGCCTGTAGGATCTGCGTGGGAGGCAATTGAGAAATGACCGGTATCATGATTACGTTCGCCAAATGGGAATTGAACAAGTAACCGTTTAGAAGTAATAAATTTCGTATCCAGTTTCCTGGTATTGGCAAATAGACCATTTCATATGCACGACCTATAAATCTCCGACAACGCATCCAGCGGACCCAGGCCATGATAAGACAGTATTTTGTTGTTATAATTTATGTGTGGGCAATATATTATTATCCTGCTATTATTTGCGCTCAGGCGTTCGTTGACGCCAAAGCATTCTGCGAATGTTTGCAAATTCGACACAAACGTACATCGATATACGTACAAATATACATACGAGTTCGTGTGCAATTTCCCAACGCATTAGAAATGCATTATCGAAGCTCCAGAAACAAACGTTTATTTAATACCGTCCACTTGGACTGTGCGATGAGAATCCCGGAATCTGATGGACCTAAACTCCGGGAAAGTTTTTCTCCGCTTCGGGGGGTCGGAAAAACTAATAGAAATCTGTCATTAGGTAAATAAAACTAAAGTGGAATGCACTCTCAGGAGCAGTTCGATTTATTTCAAGCCCACTTCGATCGTCTCTCCGGTGGATGCTTCTCTCCCACGACGTGCCAAAACGGATAAATATTTTGTATAAAACCATTTCCGTTCGCCGTTCACAATTTTCGTGTACTTTTTTTTTCCTCTCTCCTTGTGTTTGTTCTTGGATGACGTGAAAGGCACTGCAGGGCTTAAATGTGCGAGTTACTTTATTTGACTAATTTAGGGTTTGCAGAATAACTCCTGCAAAGTAACATTCTCTCTCTCTCTCATTCCCTTTCCAGTTCGCACCCCGAGGCGAAACTAAGAGCAAAATATGCTCCGCGTTTGTTTTTTTTTGTTCTTCAACGAATTGCAATTTATATTTCCCCTCTTTGAAACGCCTTTCAAACTACGTCCAAAAATTACCGAGCGCAAACAGGAACATAATTAACGGCCACAGTTACTTCACGGAAGAATAACTCCTCAAAAGAATGAAACGTAAACTATTAGAACGGTTCTTCTTAGAAAAAAAAAACAACAATTTCATTTGTCTATTTATTCATAATTCAATTAACTTAACCCATTAAAATCAAAACATACAACAACTGTTAGATATAGGAAAAGTTATGCATTAAAGCTTTCACATATTCATTTTGAATTGCGCTTTTAATAAAGTTAATGAATACAGCTAACTTTGCAATTTAAATAACATAACGTTGATGCATGTTGCAACTAAAAACCGTATGCGTTATACAATATTTAAAGTTTACATTAATTGGGGTCAATTGCAACGGAGTATCGACCGATGTTCCACTCAAAGCTACTTAAATGTAACCGCCAACAAAGTTTGAAGCCTATGGACTTTTGCGATCAACAAAATCATGGAGTTCTCGGCATTCCCGCACGTACGTACAATTTGCTCATGCAAAAACAGCTTAAAACAAGAAGGATGAAACTATTTATTTAACAACACTTTCTGTAATTTCTATACTTGCTTTATGGTATGAAACGAAACATGATATTCGCATATTTATACTTTTAGATTAGTAATTTGAATAAGTTATATGATTTATTTTAAATTAGGAAATATAATTTAAATTGTAATTTACTTATAAATAAATTGCTGTTATTAGAGATAATTCTGAGTAAAACATATAAAGTTTTGTTTTAAATAACAAAAAGATTTGAGAAGTGTATCTAAGAACAGTATTATGTTTATAGAACCCTGGCTGCTGCTGCTGTGAGGATGATAGCAACGATAAAGTGTCCTCAACAAGTGAAGTAGTGTATAAGTGCCACAAACTGACCTTGTCAACGTATATCATTTACATAAGAATCTAAACTATTATACTAAATATTTTGCTATAAAATATAAACTTGTGATTTTACTACATTACTAATTGGATTTACTGCATGTGATGCAAATTACTGTAGGTGCAGCATAAATAAAAACATATTTTCGTGTTTGCGTTGTGATTCATTGGAATCATGAATCTGAAACGAAAAAACTGCAAACAGTCGAATGCAAGTATAGTAAACATAAGTAAACGCATTACGGGGTAGTGAAAAAAAGCTGCGCAATTTGCCAATGAAATAAACAAATATTTGCAAGGCTCGCTGAATGCGTCGGTCGAATCAAACAGTGAAACGTAAAAAGGGAGATAGGCGAAACATGATTTTGAATTTGCTTATGCGCAGCAACAGAGCGGATGCTTTTTAATTACAAAACAGTGTTTGCGAGGTTACGGTTTTTGGGGGTTGAAGAGGAAGAGGAAGGCGAGAGAGATTAAAATATTTTATTTCGTCGGAGGGATGCAATAAATTGGCCGTTAATCTGATTTCCAGGGACGCGATCCACTAAATCAGCGACCTCGGTTTTCGGCAATTAGTGATATTAGCGGAGGATTTCGGGAGGAAGAGGCGCCGCCATCCAAAAGCAACCCAGTTGCCACCCCTCTCGCCCATACGTATAAACGACTTGCGAGGACGAGATTCCAGGATTAAGGCCAGAACTATAATTATTACCATATCATTCCGCGGTTATTAAATTTAATGCATCGCCGAGTGGCGCCGAAGTGCAGGGATTAATTAATTTAATGCGAATGCCGAAAACATACGCATTCACATACAGAGTAAGAAACTTTCGCGCCGGGGCCAAAGTTCAAGAAAAGTAAACATCCATCTGCCCTGGGAACGTGACCACACTTTCCTTCCTTCGAGCGCTACTTACACTTTGCCTCCATCTCCGAGAGCCGTGGAGGAAACAAGTGTGCGACATTCTTTGGTCATTGACATTCGCATTTCAGTTGCTTATATTGTCGAGCCTGCTACGATGTGATGTCATTGTTGTGGACTTGAGTCACGTAACAGCCATTGCGCGAACGGTGGACGTCTAAACTGTTTTCGTACCTTGGGAACTTTGAGAAGAATATGAAATTACTATCGATTCCAGCGAAAGAACAAGGCTCCCATTATATTAGGGAGATGTATTCTTTTATATTTTGGGATCTCAACTTCGCCAAAGTTATTACGCTCACGTCCATTTTTTCGTCTCCTTCTTGCTCAACATGAGGGGAAGACCAGGACGAACATAATGCGCGCCCGTTTAGTATTCCGCAAAGTATATTTTTTTTGTCCCATCTCCCCAACAATTTAAAATATTCTCTTTCCCCTCTCATTTCGGCCTTTTCCTCGCAATCAATTTCATTCTCCCAAGAATAAATAACAAGAAAAGAGATGAAAGAAACGGTAATAGCATCAAATCATACAAATTAATTCTTTAAAATAACCCAAACTCGCAACAATTTTCAATGGAAAACAATGCATCGGGAGTTAATTAGGTTTCAAAGGGACTACATAATTTAAAAGGTACATTGTTATTGCTATTTTTGAGGGAGAAAATGTAATTCTCGAAATACGTAGTTGAAAATTACGTATTTACCTTGCCTGCACAAATATGCACGACGTTGTTTTCAACGCACGAATAAAACCGGGCCGTGTTTGCAAAGTATTAAAGGAAATCAAAGTGGATTTAAACTTTCCCGTATCCTAACAGGATGTTCGAGGCCTGTCAACAGCCGTGAAAAAGTTTATCTTTTACATTCGTCGATTCCTAACAGACCCAGGTTGTTTCAGAAGCTTTTAATATGATGAACCGAAGAAAGAAATCTTCATTGCATCAAACAATTTACTAGATTAATATGTTACAGCATACAATTTACATTAGAAAAATATTTAAAGCAAATATCAATAATAACATTTAATGATAAATTTCATTCATGTGCTTTATATTACTTTCATTATCCATACTTATTGCAATTGTAAATATGAATTGTAAACTCATTAGCAGTTCGAAATGATTAGAAAATGAGTCATTACACATCTTACAACTAGATTTATTAAACTAGAGATTGAGAATGGAGTGAATCAGGACAGTGAATCATGTAATTACAATTTGAAACTAGATTAGCATATTGTGTATCAAAAGGTAAATAAATGATGGTGAAATGAGCAAAAACAAATAGTTTATAAAAATATATATATAAGAATAATTACGTTGAATTACTTAATATGTACGTATTTCATAAGTAAAACGATAATTCATCTTTTGATGGACAGAACGACCTCTATAATAGCCCTCAATACTTCAATAATCAATACATTTATTTAATTCAATTTCGATTCATAATTCAATAAAAATGTACAAAGATAAATACACTTATTATATTATTATATAACTATTTGAGCAGTTCTTGAAAGCTATTAAAACTGCAAAAAACAAACAAAAATCATGAAAAATGATGACAGAAAGAAAACGCTTCGGTTATTAACCTATTCTATACAAAAATAACAATAATACATAAAATATCTGAGCATAACTGAACTATTTGCTTGATTATAATACTGTTATGTAATTACAAATGTGGCTTTTGAAACGATCGTTACATTTATCCCTCAATGGAGCAGATTGCATAATGAAACGTTGCAGGAATTTCAATTAACTTGATTTGGAAAAATAGGAAAGAAAATAAACGTATTTATCATACTCATCGTAAAATATATTAATAATTTTCTAAGCGTAATTATGCAAACGTTCAAGTGCAATTGAGCGGATTGAAGAGGCTGGCATGGAATTCAAGAGGAGCAGCAAAAAACGAAATGAACGAAATTGCATATGTTTGAAGTGACTTCAAAACTTTATTGTGGATATTTATTCGAAATATTTGATGTAACTGTATATAATTTTGTATTTTATTTTTTTGTGTGTGTGTAAATACTTGAAAAAGTTTAAATAAAATAAAAGCCCGACATCTGGCAGTTGATGTATACGTTCTAAAAATTAAAAGCGGCCGATGTAACATCCCGGTTTCGAATTTAATTAAAGCAGTTTATTATATGTTTACGTTAGGAACATATTTTCGGACTTTCTGTATCGGAGGGAACGAGATGGGACGAGAAAGAGTTACACAGTTTTGAATGAATCCAGATGAAAATGTTAGAAGGATTGTATTTAATCGCGCCACACACATCAGTACATCAATATTGTCTGTATGAAATGTATACTGATATTTTATGAATGGTCATATTTTAGTTATATTGAAAGAGTGATACCATTGTTTGGACAAAGTTTATAGTTGTAGAAATGACTAATTACATAGAATTCATATTTTTTATTTACAAAGAAACATCTTTATACAGCATTTCGGTATAACAGCCCTATTCAATTAAGGCACGTTTTCGATTTAAAGCCTAAAATGTTTGCCAAGAACAATCTTTGATTCCTTATACGGTTTTTCGCTTTGCGGACAAGTTTCGTATCTAGGCTGTAAAGCTAGGTATTTTGTAGAAAGATCAATAAGTTTCTAACATAAATGTGGTATTTTAAAGGTTGTGAAATCAAATTTAATTTATTTATTTAATATTTCTAATGGATCCCTTATAAAATATTTATCCGCAAATTTAGTTTTGGATTGTATTGCTCACGTTTCATTATTCATTTTTAACTGACAATGTCAAAAATTTTGCAACAACAGACATTATCTATTTACGTGATTCATATTCACGATACGTCTGCTCAGAATTGATGTGTATAAAGCCAGGATCAAAGCAAACTTTGAAATAAATTGTTTCAAAAGCATCAATCATAGTGAACAAAATTTCTCTCTTTGGTATATCACGAAATAATTATTATACATTAGTATCTCGACATAGTTCCGTAACCTTGCTCGTATGTCAAATTGCTCGTATCTCAAAGCAATGTTTTGTAAATGTACAAAGAACAAAAAGCGAGAACCCAACTTATCAAAAATGCTTCTAAAACGAGGGAAACAAGCACACAGACTGAGGTCTAGTCTGAGGTGGGTGTAGTGTGCGATTCCTCGTATCTCAAATATTGCTCTCATCTCAAAGCAAAACATCGCTCGTATCTCAAAACACTCGTATATCAAGGCACTCTTATATCGAGGTACCACTGTACCAAATTCAGTTCATCTACGATACTTAGATTAAACTTAATGGTGTGCTACAACTTTGAAGTCAGAAGTGTAATAAAGTAATCTTGTTTTCAGGTGAGGCTTAAATATTATGCTGTATCTATGTTAAAATTGTGAGAGTGACATGTGTCAAATGTATTGTCAGAAGTAGTTGGTGTTTCGCGTAGTGTGGAATAATGACATTACATATCAATGCTGTCATCGATGATCCAGAGGTTTCTATATTAATATTATAACTTTAACCAAATGCGAATTAGCCTCGTTCCCATCGCAGGGTCGTAATTAGGCAATTGAAGAATGTGGGTTTGCGCTTGGGAAAAGCGGAAGTGCGTAATTAAAACAATTAAATTTATTAATGGGCGAGCGTTTGTTTTTCTTCCGCTGCTGCCCCGGGGTGCTCCGGAAGGAGGGGCGGATGATTTGTTGGAGCAGACGCGAGGGGGGTGGGTTTTACAAATGGCAGGTGTAATTAGTAATTAAGGGGTGTCTCCACACGGAAACCGTAATGAGTCCATTAAAACGAATCAAATCCGATCAATGAAACCGACGGGCCAAATTTGTAGCGTGATTAGTTTAATTTCTCACGTCTGCGAGAGTGAAATAGGCCTCCTCCTCCTCCTTCTCTCTAACCGTTTCGGGTCAGGATAATAAAAGCGTAGAGAATGTTTTCCCCTTGCATAGAATCACCGTCGATTTTCCGCGCGACTTGTTTTCACTGCGACCGACGACTTCCGCTCGTTCATTCCTGGCGTAAGAAGAAAATTTCGCACAGAAATATTCCGCTTGTAAACAATTAATGTTTTATTGCATGAAATTCTTGAGATATTACGTTATCTCGTCTAATAAAGCAGCTGCACCTAACTACAACCGCCCGAGAAAAGAGGGAAGGAGCAGCAAAGCGAAAGGGTAGCAGCCTCCTTCGAAAATCCAGCACGCCCTTCGATAACGGCGCTTTTATAAATATACATTTTTAGACTGTAATTTAGATCTCGGGGGCAGATTCAACGGCATCCCGAAGCAACGGAGAAAAACAATCCTCCTGAACGTATTGCCCCCCCAAAGATAATCACAAATTTAAGTGTTTTTTTCCCGTTCTCCGTCTCTCCCACTTCGAGAGGCCGATGTATCAATGTGTCTGGGGGCTATCTAGGAGCTTGTATATTTTGTATAGCCTCAAGATTGCTTGCTCCTCCACCGACCGGTAGCATTTTATCGCGTTTTTGCGTCTGCTTTATTTCAGCTTTTAAGTGCGCAACCCCCGTCCCTCCTTGCGGAAGCCAATGGGAACGCACGAGTGGAAAAGGAAACAGATAAAACTGCGTTATTTTTGTTTTACAGTTCGTCCTTTTTTAATATTTAATTCCTCGTCCGAGACACATAAATTCCGGTTCCCTCAATCAAATTACGGGGCCCCAAATTGGAGTCCTTGTGATCATTTCGAGATACACGACTTCGCTTTTTGCCGGCTATATTCCGTTGGGGGTGAACTAAGGCCGGAAAATCATTGAAATCCGCGTTTCGACAAATCAAATTAAAACGTTCGTTCGACGAATTCCAAATAACGCAGGACTTGATTCACTTTAACGTGTATCTAGTCGAAATAGAATAAAAACCTCTAGTATTTCGACGACAGACGTATTAATTGAAAACTATCGGGATTTAAATTTATTATTGCAGAGGAAAAACAAAAAGAGAGCGCGAAGTGTTTTCTGAGCGCGAAAATAATTTAGAGGTCCTGCAGGAGCAATAAAACAACGGGCGATTTAAATGTTGACGGGAATATTTCTTTGACTATGATGCATGGGCCTGTTGAAATTTGATATATCGTTAAGGAAAATGAAAAAGGGTTTCCGTTTTCACCCCTTCCATTTAAAAAACTACATATATAAGAAATGCCTTTTCAACTTCATTATTATTTACATGCCCTTTAAAAAAAAGCAAATTTCTTATTTATGTAATCCAATATTTCTCATATAAGGTCAAGAAACTATATCTTGTATAACATTACTAATAAATTATATCATTTTTTTTCTCCAATTGAAAGGACTATTGACTGCAGTCTTTCAGCCCCGAAAATACTCATTTCATTTATATTAATAATAATTAATTTTGATCTAAAACATTCCATTAAATTGCTTTGAACTACCGGAATATGTCCTGAAACTTCTTAATTTATTGTTGACTAACATCATCAAAGAGTGATTTCACGTGGAGCACCATTTGCACGAATTAACCCAACGGCTTAATTTTATGTAGTTACAAACTTTATGCAAACTATAGCAAACAAGCAACCTACTCAAATATATAGGATTTAAAAAACAACAACAACTACGAGCCCTTGCAGGGTCGCTCGAGTGTCAAGCAATAAACATTTGGGATACAAAGGTAACTTGTTTTATGGCAGACATAACCATAAAAAGACAGACGGACAATAAAAAATTGCGTCAAATACTTTAATGTATGCATTGAAAGTAAATTTGTGAAGAGCAGAATGTTCGGATTCGAGCGTAAATAATGCGTCGGTGTTAAAAATAGATTCAGGTACAGGACCATTAAAAATTTTATCTTAAAACATAGGCTGGTCTTAAAAATAAAGTTTAAGTACTTTTAACGCTACTTTAGTAGTTCTTTTTTAATATTTGATGATATGTCTTTCATCTATATACTTTTAAGTAGTAACAAAATATTTATTTCTTAGGTGAAAGTGGACATTAGAGTTTACCAAAACAGCAATGGAATCTTCGTAAATCCTGTAATTTTCATCTTGTGTATATTGTAGTTCGAACAGCAGCGTTCCAAGGAACATAGTTTGGGGATTTCTGTTAGTGTTTCAAATACTATTCATAGCTCCTATTTGTCCGGTATTATATGTAAATAATATTACTAATAAATAAAGTTCATAAATACATTTATTAGCTACCGACTTGATTCTCTTTTAATTAGGTGATTCATAGCCGCTATGATCAGCACACATTTTGTAATCCTAACAATAAGTCATCAAGTGGTTAGTTGTCAATGGGCAACGGTTTCAAACAAGTGCAACAAACTGAATGTTCAAATCGCAAATATCGTTGCATAAAGAACAAAATAATAACATTTTAATATAAATAAGTTTAATGTATAAAGAGATTTTTAAGAATAACTGAAAAAGAATGTGAAGTCACTGTGAAAAGTCGATGTTGGATTATCATTGGTTTGTGAAATTCGATTTCTGATTGTCATGGGGGATCTGTGGAGGAGGAAATAATAGGTTGATGAAACAGACGACTGTATCGAAGCAAGAAGAAATATCGAATTTATAAATGCTCTCTATATTCAGTCGAAACGTATTAGTTTCACATTTCTCATTGAAAGGCTGAGTTGGCAAGTGGCATTAACCCAGCAGAGCGTGACGAAGTACCGGGGAATTCTCCTTTAATCAAAGTCACAGTTTTAAATGTACAAACTGGAATTGATTGAGGCTAATCCAAGAGCCGATGAAATAATTGGTGTATACGAATGCCTGGTAAGCAAAGTCAATTAAGCGCCTTTTCGTGGTCTTAATTGCCGGTAATTCGGAGACAAACGAGGCAGACAATCGTTGCAAATACAATGGAATCGCAGCAACACAAATTTGATTCATTTCGATCTGATCCTCGTTAGATTCTTTTTATCAGCACAAGTGCACAAAGAGAGAAAGATTGTGCTTGTGTATGCGTCAGAGCGTGCCAATATTTGCAAGACGCGGGTCATTCTGAATAATGGGTCTGTGGACCCCAATATTTGCTCGAAGAACTGATCATCTCGGCCCATCGACGTTATTTTATTTGAACAGCTTTTATTGGCCTCTCGAAAAAGCTCGGCATGTCCACTATATGAAAATACATGTACATAAAGATGGCAATTGGTTCGTACTTGCGTGCAGATGCCGAGTTGGCCTTAATCCGCGGATCGATCGAAGAAAATAACAACAGGGCCCTATTAAAATGTAAAAAGAAATCTGACCGTCGGGAAATAGACGAAGTATTAATACGAGCATGAATGCGCTTCCATATTTTTTAGTTCAGCATGGAATCTTCACCTCGGGGGAAAACTTCGAGGACGACCTTTTTAAAAACTTTTACATAATACAATCAATAAAATCGCTTTCCGGAACTGCTCGCACCACGGTCCATAAACTTTCCGTATATATGATAAAGTAAATCCATTTCCACCCGGTTTTCCTTCGAATTTCAATGCTATTATTGCGCAATTAACAGTGCAGAGATCGCACAGACCCAATTAGCAATATCGATATCAAAGTGATATTAATATATATACACCTACTATCTTCATGGTGGAAAACATGTTGCTGCAAGAGGTAATTCCAACACGCGAATGCCGTTGCGTTTGGATACATCACTAGATAACCTCTAATATATAGCCGTTTCCCGTGATGAAGTGCTCATAAAAGTTATCGACTAATTTTCCGTTTACGGCCTAAGTTCGTTTTTACGATACCATCGACCGCCAAAGCGTTACCAAAACGACCAAAACAAAAACAATAATTAAATCAACACCAGCAATAAACTCTTGCGTTGAGCACATTCCTTCATCAACAAGCCTGTTAGGAATCTTAATAAACCTATTAAATAGTTCATTAAACAAGATTCATTAAATATATGAATTTTCTTGATTAACTACTTATAATATTCAGCGAAAGATAAACATAACTTCTGTAATTTAATGTTAGAAAACTGCTTTTTCGTATATTTTGTAGTTTCTAATATTTCAATTCTGTATAGCTACAAAATCTTAGAATCAAATACTTCACTATTATTTCAAAACTTTTCAAACAACAAAATAGAGAGAAAATCTGAGCTGTTGAGAAAAATGTTCATGTAATATACTATTTACAAGAATTATTAACCATTATTTTGCTATTGGTAAATATGATTTTTTAACTAAATTATTTACAGAATAGTGAATAACTTACTAATTTTTCTATGGGCAAATCATTAATCTCGTTGTCTTACCTGAAATGAATTGGAAAATACAATTAATTATAATAGAATCAAACAATTACACATAAAAATGTAAAGTATTGCCAAATTTTATACAAATTCTAAATATATTTATTGGCATATTTATTGACCACAAATTATGTAAAAGGGCTATTGACTTTGTCACCACATATTAAGTACAGTCAACCCTCTCATAACGCGGTTTCTAGAGCTGAAATTGCAACAGCCCTCCTATAACGCGGTACTCTCACAGCGCGGTTTCCGTTTAACAGCATCCCACAAGTTCCTTCCGCGCAGCCTATGAATGACTCTAGTAACTAGATATTGTAAGAGATGTTAATAGAAGTTTTATTTTAATCTCGATTTACAAGATGTGAAAAAGGGGCTAAATTTGGCTAAAGAATTAGAACTTCATTTCATTCAAACTGATCTTCAACGGTGAGCAGCGCAAAGTTTAAAAGAGAGTTAAGAAATTGCTTAGCTCCGTATAGAGAGGTTTTAGTGGAGTTAGAAAAAAAGCTACAATGTGAAGATGAACTAAGTGATGAAGACATTTTGCCCATTAAAAGAAGACGAGTTAGGCGACTCATATCTGACAACGAGGAGAGTTGAAAGATTACATAATTTTACAAAAGTCTTCATTGTTTTTGTTGAAAAACAGTCTTTTAGTTTAGTTCTTGTTTCATTTCTTTTATCAATCCTTATATGAACTTTTCAATTCAATTCAATAAAAATAATTTATAATTTATCTTGTCTTTTGTATTTATTGGTCTCCATATAACGCGGTACGAATGATGTGATTTGTACTAATTCCGAGTTTCTTATAGCGCGGTTTCCATACAATGCGCTAGACAGGTTCCATAGAACACGCTACGAATTAGCCTGGTTTGTACGGTTAAATCCGAGTTTCTTATAGCGCGGTTTTCATATAACGCGGTATGCAACTAGGAGAGTTGACTGTATATAGTTTATATAAAAATTTAATTTATTAGAATACAAACAGAATAGAATATCTCAGTGAAAACTGTATTATTTACACCATTACACCCATCGAATCCGTTTCGAGGCTCTAATGAAATTGAAACTTGCTGCGCTTTAACGTAATTAAAACCTTTGTATTTTGCGGTAAACTTTCCAACGCTATCACTTAACTAAACGAAATGCAAATGAAAATGCATTTACTGCTCGAGAATTAATTGATCAAGCAAGCGCACTTCCGGACGCTCCGCAATACATACAACAATTTATAATGCATAATACCGACGCCGACGATCGGTTTACATAATTCCGCTGCGGGTCAATTTCGGGCGCCCCTCGAAAACTTTCCCGACATTATTAATAATTATCGATCGCTAAATTAATCACAACTCAACACCTAATTTAATGACATCTACGTTGCATATAACATCCCCTTTTCACAGACAGTTTATAATGAAGTTATTTTAAGCATGAAACAGTCAATGAAACAAAGAAATCTTATGATTATTTATAGATTTTCGTGTCATCAAAATCGTCCAATTAATGAAATGAAATCTAGGTGATGATGATGCAAATCCTCCAATTAATAAATGAAATCCATTCAGTGGTGATTCCAATTGAATTCAACATCATCGTTTCTTTTTATACGCTTATTTACATTGGAGAAACACGTAAAAACGTGGACGACTTCGCACAGCTAAAATCAAACTGTTTGAAGAGGCGATGTGATGATGATGATGATGCAGCACCGAAACTAAAATAAAGCTACCACCCAGAAGCTCATATCAGAAAGTCTGAACGCCATGAATAATTTACCTTTGTTTAACGAAATAACATATTGTGCATGCATCGAGTACAGAAGACCTTTTGACTACGTTGCAAATATTAAGTGGATCGTAAAGAAAACATGAAATGCATACAGTAATAATTTGCTTGTAAGAATATTAGCTTCGAAAAATAAACTACTTTTCAGAAAGATACATAAAGTAATCATTTTATACGTAACGCATTCGATAAAGTCCTTAGAGATTTCCGTTACATTTTCGTATGATCAAATATATAAAAATCACCCCGATGTAAAGCCAATTCAAGGAAAATTCCTAGAGGAATCTTTTAAAGATTTCCTTTAACAATTTCATAATATTTCGTATGATTCAAATACCATAAAACGTAATTCAAATACAGAATAGAAATACTATTAACGTGAATAAATTTTTAGTTATATAAGTGAATATATTACTAGAATATTGTAAAAAAACTTTATTAATAAACCATTAAATGTGAACGCATTAAACACGAATACAAATAAAAGCGAATTATGAATGAGTAATTTCAATAAAACAGTGCGAAATCCGATGAAACGTAAGGATTAAATCGCATGCATCACGAGTGCATTTCATAAAATTAATTGAAACGCATTATTTATGCGAGCTTTACTAAATTAAAATTAATTTAGTGTAACGTTCATTTATTTATTTTCAATGCGTTTGATGCAATAAAAAAACACCAACAACAACGGATAACGCGAATTCGAATTTTAATTATTTGATTATGGACTTCGTTTAATTGCCTCAGCTCGTGCACAAGAAGCGGTAATTGGGCAGAATTCAAATATGAGAATGGATGGGTATGTTGAAAATCTTGTTTTCGCCAGCATGTGAAGAATATTAAGTTACATAGTTTCAAGTTAATTTGTCAGTTGGAAGCAAGTGAAGATTTTTTTGTGAACGTGGAAACGGAACGATTAATTGGAACACCACATGTTCGGTGGTGACTCCTTTGTTTACATCTGTTTATATTACACAAGTACAGTTGCTTTCCTTACTGTTTATTCAATTAGATCATATTAAATCATCTTTTTTCATAGATTTTTTCAAGTTTAAATTTTAGTCCTGAAAGAAAAATAAGTTATTTCGTACTTTGGTGTTTAGGAGATCCTTTGGTGTAGAAGATTATAGTTTGCTAATTCTTAATCAATTGCATTAACTATAAAGTTTACGACAAGTTTATTAGATTATCTTTGTGTTTATTCAATAAAAATCGCAATTCCAATGTAAATTC
>JAFMTC010000136.1:198549-211791 GCA_018845635.1 Nicrophorus orbicollis
GTTATTCGTTGGAGATTCTACTGAGACTTAAGTTATTCTTTTGAGAATCTACTGAGACTTAAGTTATTCGTTTGAGAATCTACTGAGACTTAAGATATTCTTTTGAGAATCTACTGAGACTTAAGTTATTCATTTGAGAATCTACTGAGACTTAAGTTATTCTTTTGAGAATCTACTGAGACTTAAGTTATTCATTTGAGAATCTACTGAGACTTAAGTTATTCGTTGGAGATTCTACTGAGACTTTCCTTCCAATTCATTAATTAGGGCAGAAAGTCGTTTGTCATTTGGACCAATAAAGCGAAAATAAATCTTTAATTATTGAATAAAACAAAAAATGTATAATTACCGGAAAGTTGTATCCAATAAATTCTGTTAATTATTATTAATTCCTAACGAATTTCATCCTTGTTATAACTAATAAATCTACCATAATAATCCTTTATCCAACATAAATTTAAGTAATTATTTTTTCATTATACCTGCTTATAAACACCGCTAAACAAATACAATTAACGTCACCGTGAAAATTTACTGATCATTAGTTCACCGGAGCGTTCCTAAATGCATGTAAGCAATCGGGGCGCTTCAATAACGATTGCTTAAAGACCTAATTGCATTGCTTATAAATAACTCGAAGAGTATTGATTTTAGAACCGCATTAATAGTTCTTCGACTCGTATTCATTATTTACATTACAACTTTGAATTAATGATGGAAAACTCCCCTATACAATATACATTATAATTGCTTTTAAATATTTATAAAATTGAATTTAATCCCATTCATAAATTACAACCTTTTGTTATTTACAAATAATAATGGATATGCATAATAAAACGAAAACACAACTGACTTTATATAGAAAATGTACTCTGTTATTACTAGTAATTATAGATGGAATAAAGTAAAGTTTTTATAACCTTACAAATTATTACAACCTTTGAAGTGGTCATGTATAGCTTGACTTGTAAAGTATATCAAATATTAGAAAGAAAATTAAATATTACAGTTTGTAAGGATAACAGATTAATAATAGTGAAAGTAGAGTATAAATATGTTTCTTTGTGTTTTTTTTGTAAAGTTTCAGCACTAATTCTGAACTTTTTCGGTTCTTATCAGCCTCAGTACTACATTATTTTGCTGATCGCTAAATGCCGGAAACATCGATCAATGGTGGGATTCGAACCAGCACCATTTCGCACTAGATTACTGTGATGGAGGGACTTTTATCCACACGGCCAAGTGTTCCCTTTTTCTTCGTTTATTGTCACAATAAGTATTATTGTAATTAGTAACAGTTGTTTAAAACGTTACGACAATGACCATTCAAATAATTATCAGTATAAATTTATAGTTTTGAGTCAATGATTTGATTCATCAGTTCGAGTAGTGCACTAGCCACGAGTTGCTAAACTTTTGTTCACTTTAGAGAATTAGAAGAAACCTAACCGGTGTATTATACTTAGATTAACAGAATCTGGTGAGATGCGTCGGAAATACGTTTGAGGCAGGTAAAAATCCGAGGATTATCATGTAAATGCGTCGTAATTTCTCGTGGAATTAACGTCCTCCTTGCTTGTCTTGAGGCAACAGTGAAATTTAATATTTATATAAACACGCCGCGACGGCGTACTGTGTTTGAATTTCCCATGCTTGCCAGGAAAATGAAGTCGTAAAACAATAAAAGCGCTAAACAAATATAATGTGTAACGTTCCTTCTGCGTGTTTCGGGGCACGTCCGACTTCCAGCCACGTCCCAGACCCTTTTTACCTGCAGATATTTTCCGATGCGCCCCCCGGATTACTCCTCCCGTCTGACAACCTGTCGCTTTCTTTATCTCTTGGCGTTTTCCTCAACTTTTTCCGTCGCCCGTCGTCCCTTCCTTATCTCCGCAGCCGACAAAATTAATGTCACGTTGAATAGCACCGCATCAAGTCGACGTGTAATTATAATTCGTAAAGGATCTAATCTCTTACCGAGATTTTTGTCCTTCCAAAAGGACGAAGTATTTCCTTCGGTCTTCGTTTGCTGCGCTTTCGATTGCAGTAAACAAGTATTTTTGCATAATGAGTCACTAAACTGGATGCGAAAATGCACTCGAGCGCCGGATTAGTGTTACTGCCGAGGTGCTGTTTCAAATAATCTTGGGAAACTGTACACTGAAAACTTTCATTCTCTTGTCTCCTTTTCATCTTTTCTCTTTCGTTCGTCTCTTCACTCGCTCCACGCCTTGTCTCATCGCGTAAGATGGATTATGATAATGTAACTGTGTCACAGTTGGCGGATGCGTTTTTAAAAAACTTTTACCATTTGTTGATAGCAACTTATTCAGACAGCATAAAACTTATTCGCAATACCGCATTTTGCATCTCCCACCATTAATAACACTTTATCATTATCATTTACTTCAACGTTTCAGTTTTCATACTTCAATTACATGATTTTCTATAATTATTTTTTACATAATTTGTACCAAAACCATAGAAATATAAAAAGTAAATACAATTACTGAAACATCTCCAAATTTGGACCAAGACTGAGTCTTTTTGCCGTAAATATATATATTTTTTTTAAGTGAAAGATAATTCAATTAATAATCCCATTTTGCTGAGAAGAAACGGGTTTAATTCTTACAAGAAATTGGATATTACAAAATGTATCATTATATTTTCATTAATGCAATTAGTTAAGTAAATGTTGAAATACGTCGGTAAATTACTTTTATGAATATTAATTATATTTACATTAATATCAAATTCAACTTTCCATTTGTTCCCAAATTAACAAATATGTGTGCAGAAATACCTAAAGTCTATATCCCTTTACAGCTTTGGAAATAATTATATTTTCTTGTTCTTTTCTTTGTATTTCCTGAAATTCAGTTTGTATATTTCCTTTGGTTGTTCTTGCAATAAATAATATTGTTAAAACAATATACAACAATGATTGTTAGAATTGTAATAGAAGCTTGCTTGCTGCAACCAACAACACATGTCACTTAAGTCATTCTGTAATGTAACAGTAAAGCTTGATTGCTGCAACCAACAACACATATGTCATTTAAGTCATTCTGTAATGTAACAGTATAGAGATAGAAGTCTTTACTTGTATATTGAGTTTATTATAACTATTCCACACACAAGTTGTTTGTCTTCAATTGACGCAAACCACCTAATAATCAAACAAATCTGAAAAAACTGTTACAAAGGGCTATTGACCGTAGTCTTTCTATCCTGTTTAAATTTTAAACCAAATTTTGTAAATATACTTCAAATTTGTTTTATTGTAAAGCATTTCCTCTCACAATCCGGCTTCCTACAGTACGGATTCACCATAGTCCGGTTTGATAATGTTAAAACCAATAAAATTTTAATGAAGCAAATTAAATTTTCAAAGAAAATTATGTTTTTAAGTCTCCTTTTAACCGATTATCCGTATGATGCCATTATTTATTTAGCTAATAATACATTTCTCATAGATTTTAATTACGAATTCATCAATGTACTAAACATTATAAGTATTACTATAAAGTTAAATAAAGAAAAGTGAACACTAATTCAGAGGATTAAAACTTGATTAATTAACTTAACTTAAATACCATTTTCCTTACAAATCACATATTTAAAAGTCCAACTTAAATACATGATCTATACGTTAAAACAACAAATAAAGCAATAAATCTATATATTGATGTAACGTCTCTAATAGAGGGCGAAAATTATGATTCTGTTATGAAAACAAATACTCGAATGTGTTGTTTAACGTACAGACATAACATGGGACAAAAGTATCCGAAACTTATTATATTTTGGCTGGGCAGAAACACAAAATAATATTAAGTTTCATTTACGACTGAGTTTTTTTCTTTATGCGTTCTCATTATTTGTGGATAATGGACGGTGTATTTCCAAGCGGGTTTCGGTTTACAGACGTTTAGTTTAACCTTCGCGTTTTCCGAGATGAATGCGGGGCATTTACAAAAAAAAATAAGACCGTATACATTATAACACCAAGAAACTTATATCTCTGTTTATTTTTCCAACGCTCATTTATACATATTTCGCTCCGAATTCGATTCTTTGCGCCGCGTCAACGTTTCTTACGTAAATATTTTCACTGTCGTTAATAACAAACAAGAATATTTCTCCGTTGTATTTTCAACGTCCTCTCTCCGTAGTAGCAGTATCTTTGTTCGGATGCGTTTTATTTGTATTCTAAGGCCATTTGAATTTCATTTGGATGAAGTTGTGTTTGTGCGACTCACAATAAAAGCAAATTACACCGGAGGAAAACTTCGTTAATTATTCCCATTCGACAGAAATATGATGTGTCTGGAGTTTTAATCAGCTCTCGCAGCCAGCCGTTTTCAAACGTGCTTTTTACGTCTTAATTCGCTTTAATGAAATATTTATAAGCGACCAAGAAGTAAATATTATCACGAACACATGTTATCCATTGTGAAACAGGGAACTGCTCCTACACTTGTTACATTAAACAACATAGAATTTTCATTAACCCAGTTACACAATGTATTAAATCACCAATAGAACAATACAATTTCGTGCATTCGTTTCTCACGAAATTAAACTTTTACGTATTAATTTAAAGAAATATTCATCTTCGTATATTTGGTGGTTCTCACGCAACAGAAGTAAGACAAAGTTGGTGAAAGCTGGAATATGTTTTTTAAATAAAAATAATATTACAAGTTCCGAAGTACAACAAAAACATATTTGGCAAACTTATGATCCATCGAGAACAACGAACAGCGTATCCGGGTGATGGATGTGACTATAAATCAAGTGCGAACCAGATTTCAATCTGTCTAAATTTTAATGTTTATCACCAACATTACTTATGCTCTGCGGTGTGCTGGCGCTCCACACTATTTGTGCAAATAAAATCAAGTGCATATGCACATGTACCGTACTTCTTTCACCATTTGTTACAATTATTCTCGAAACATACACGAAAATAATCACCGACCCACATTAATCTTACGCAAAAGTACAATTATTACGTGCAATAAATGAAACTAGCTATACTAACGTATAATTTAACCAATAGATGCATCAACTTTTAGCATTTTCTTTATAAATAAATTACTAAAAACAAAAATGTAATTATCAATTAGTGTTCAAAAACTACATAAATTTTGTCTATATAAGTTATTTTTTTCAAATTTAAGCAAAAACCAGAAATTACCAACAAAAATCTTAATTTGTACTTGATTGCAATAGCAGATGTAGAAATCCAACTCTTCAGATGCTGCACTTTCATTTAATTTTTCATTAGGAGAAAAATGTGGATCTAATGAAAATACTTTCTTCTCAAATAAGGGAACACTCCATAAATTCAGACACGTGAAAGTGCAGTAAAAATAATAAGCGAAATAAAAATCTTGCTGCTCGAATTTCGCACTTAGAAAGCTGAAAATCTCCAGAGAGAAAAAAAGACGATCATATACTTCATTTTTCTATCGAAAACGGGGGAGAAGTCAAACCTTGTAAACACGTATATTGATTAAATATATGTGAATCTAGGAATTTCGCACGGGTTTTCAGTGCACGATATAAATTATTACTTTTCATGAAATTCAATCGCTTTACTTCAAATGCTTCAGATATAAATTTTCGCCTTTTGATAAAGTTACGCATTTTATTGCATTAAACTACAACTTTATTATTAGGTTTTATTACAATAAACAATGTAACTATTTGCAATTGAGTTTTAGTTGAATTTGCTAATATTTTCTTCTTGAATTCTTACTTTACTCGTCCAAGTTTATGAATAATTATAAAAGCATTTAGAGAAGTTTTTATTTCCAAAATTAGAAGAAAAACTTTGCAAGATTAACTTTCACCCATCATTAATGGATCGTTTATAAGAACACTTTTTAATAACAGGTATTTTAAAGTTTATTAAAGTAAATAACTTTTTCCGAAGAAAGTTTAATCGATTTTCTAGAATAAGAAACAAACAACATTTGATTAAACTTTCTATATCATCTTCAAATTACTATAATCCTTAAGGCATTCAAATGAGAGTTAATTTACTTTTTTCTCCAAAATCAGAAAAAGATTAACTTTTAAGTGTTTTCCCCAAAATATATTAAGCATTAAATGAAATGTGTCGTCATTTAAGAACTTCCGACAATTTCTGAATGAATTTCTAAAATTCGGAAACGGAAATTACAAATATTTACGTTCAACCTACAAAACCTTAATTAATTTACTTTTTCTAACAAAATTATTGTATGAAATACAAGTTTTGGTGAAAATAATGAGTAAATTAAAAAAAAAACTCTAACATTAATTAACTTTATCGATTTTATTAAAACAATACTTTTTTCCCCCTTTTTTTTAATACATTAATATTATATATTTTTTTTGAGATCAAATTAATAATTCAACAATTCATTTCCGTGGGAAATATTTTAATTGCACGTATTGTCGAGGAGAAATCCAATATTTATAAATATGAACGCAATTAATGGATAATAATTACAATTTTATATTTGCGGACCTCGCGTATTTGAAATAACAGGCGAAAAAATGGGCAATAAAATAACGTGGATCCGTGGCCGTATTGTCAATTATTGCGAAATCGTAATCACGTAATTTAATTAATATTTGAAAATATGTGCCGCTGCTGTAAATAATAATAGTATTTGCGTTGCGCTCAAAACCGAACTATTCCAATAAAGTTAATATTTATGCAATTCTAGAAATTGATTACATTTTATAAAGATCGATATTTTTCTGAATTTAGATTTGTTTTAACTTCAAATATATCGAAAAAATTGGACAGAAAGACTTGTAGACTTTGCAGTATATTTGTATTGTGAAAATATTGCATGGAACGCACAATTTTATGTAATATTATAAATATAGATTCATTTGAAGACAGATATAGGGTTTTATAGTTAAAACCATGATTTTTCTGTTCTTAAATTTGTAGTAAACTTGAAATCAAGTCATATTCTATGATAAAATATGTTTAAATTTGTTACGAATTGATATTTTTTAGAAAATATATTATTAAATCTGTTGATTTTCGATTAAGATCAAAACAAACTGTTTAAAGTTTACAAATATTTACTCGAAATTTTTCAGAGATTTCCATGTGAAAATCTTCTTTTTTTTAGTATATTTTTCATGTAGGAATCATGTCAAAACTATATATAATCATGTTAATCAAATTATTGGAATACTACATGAAAAATTTGTTCCATTCTATAAAAAAAAGTTCAATCTATTTTTTTAGAATTTTCCATTTTCAATACAATATATTTAATGAAATCAATTTGTTGCAAATATTTATTGTATTCAAAAAAAAGTGATTAAATGTAAATGATTTTCCCAAATTTTCTATGCTAAAAAAGATGATTTTTTGCAATTTTTTCAAGTGGGAATTATCGTCTGTATATTTGTAATTAAATGAAGTGCATTACTATTACTAAATATTTCGTTCTCAAAAAAAAGGATTTAATCTAATTGGATTTTTTTCTGAAATTTCCTTGTGGAAATGATGTTTTTTCTGTACGTTTAAATGATGATTTTTCTTCCCATGCTTCTTATATATATATAAAGAAAAAACAATGTGAGAACGGTGAGAAATACGTTAAAATAATTTGAAAGTCTGTAACGAACTTCACTCGAAACTTAAGTAACGTAACTCGTTTCCACAGGTAGGCGCACCGGTGTCTCGGCATGTGTGCAGGAGCGAGATGAACGTAGGTAAGAGTCAAGTATGTGTGACTAACTCACTAACCTGTTAGTGTTGCGAAGGTGAGCGTTGCCAAACAAAGGAGGAAAGTCGTCGAACGCATCTTGCCCTTTGTTTCGTAGTCGATGATCTATCAGAAGGATGTTGCTCTCATGGAAGCGAAGAATCTGGAGTTTGCCAACTTTTCGGGGAAAACTTTTTCCGCGCTGGATGCGATGATGATGATGCTGCTGCTGCTGCTTGTACACGACTTGCTGTTACGAATGGTGCACGGCGACTGGACAAAGTTCCCAAGTTTACATAGGCGGGGCGTCCTCTTTGTGTATCGTGCGCCTTCGCCCACGCTCGTAGCCAATTTTCAAATCGACTAACACCTGTTTTTTTACCTGTTCTCCCACCAAATCTTATCTAGACAAACAATTGATTAGATAGATACCGCATCTACATGTCACCTATATTCCCAACTATACGCTATTAGCTAAGTTAACAACGACGCTTCCTTCATATTCGGAATACCGGAGACGCTGCTTGCAATTGCCGACTCTATTGTGTTCGTTTAACTTTTAATTGATCGTTCTACTGGTAACCACCATATTTACAGAGAACAACTCGCTGTGTTTCAATGCTTTTACCATATTAAAGGCAGATTCATCAAGTACAGATTAGCATATCTGCAAAATTTCAATGTTACGTGTTAGTTATCGACATGCTACCCGTATGCCTACATACAATAGCGATCTTTGATTAACTTTGAATCGCAATAATACATTGTATAAAGTTTTTTAGCAGAACCAAACACAATTTATAGTTTACCTATACGATTTGGAGGTTCCTCTCTTAACTCATCATTAATTCTTTTATTTAACTCAATTCCTATACAAAAATAGTTCATATTTTTCATGATACTTCATACATTATTATCCAATTTGGACCCATAAAGATGTTGAAACTTTATGGGTCCAAATTGGACCTAATTATTATATAAATGAACAAAAATTGTAAACAAATATTTACCAATAAATATGAACATAAATAAAGTATAAAATTAAATGTAAAATAAACAAAATGTTTAAATGAAAATAGTTTAAAACGTTTAGTGAAATTCTAGATAATAAATTGTACTTATTTAGAAAGTTTAATAACGCCACAAATAAAGCCATAAATATGACCAAAGGGCTATCGACCTAAGTATACCCATCCAATTTTTCAATTAAAATTTAGAATGTTTTGAATTTTTCAATATGGATTTAAATATAATTGCAACATTACCTCGTTTATTACGTCTAATCAGTTCCGCAAATTTTCCGCACTATTTGAAACAAGATTAATCTAAAATCGCACAAATGAAAATTTAACTAAAGAATATCTACATAGATATAATTTCGTGTACTAATCATTTATAAATTATTCTTATTTTGACAGATTGTACCAATTTTTTCAATCTGCACTGAATTCAATTTGTATCACTCGTATCCTGGCAACTCATCTATCATAAAGTTATGAACTGTATAACTGTTTTATAACAAAAGTAAACTTGTACACCTAAAAATAAACACATCTTTAAGAACTGTTAAATAATAATAATTAAGTATTGTTACTGTAAACAAAAAAATATTAATAATAAACATATATAAACTACGAAACAGGGCTATTAACCATAAATGATTCCATATTTTCAAAGTGTACCACATAATGTATAGCGTTTTAAGTGATTGTTTATCATTGATTGTACGAAGATTGTAAAGTCGTTAGAAAACAATTAACATGCACGTAGCCTAGTTTAATGCACCTCGTATGTGATATGTTTGATCGTAGAAAACAAAATTGTATATTTAGCTGTCACTATTACAAAAACAAACGAAAACGCATATTTATTTTCATAATACTTTCAACGTTTTCAGACGTACACATTACACATTAAATAAAGTTTTAAAATATTAAGATGTAATGAAATGTTTTCGAAGAAAACTGCTTGTTACATTATTTACTTGATGATAGCTTCAATACAAAGAAATATATATATATATACAGTTTCTGTGAATAGAATAAAGTTGCGAAATGTATAGATAGCATGATCGATATTCGTCCTATATTTATTAATGAAGGCAATGCTGAAAAGCGAGTGCTTCGGAGAACATGACAAAACTGCGACTGTCTGCAAATAAAAGCGCTGTTAGCAGATCCACAAATAAGCTGCAGTAGCAAACACGAGAGATCTAACTTTACAATAGTACCTGGAAACAACCGTCCGATTGGAAGAGTACAAGAATTGAACAATAACAAACATGTGTTTTACAATTGGCACATAAAAATTACAATAATAACACATTAATTTGGAAACAACTATTTGTGTAGATGAATTAATCTAATTAATAATATTTGATGTTCTAAAGGAGGACTTGGGCCCTTTTGCCCAATTTGTGGCTAATAAAGATGTTTCCATCTTATGACTACATAAATTATTATATATATACATGTTTTCTCTACATCAGAAATCGTTTTTTTTAATAATTAATTTAATAATATGTAACAATTTACGTAATCAGTACCCCACTCAATATTCATATTTTCTGGGATGTAAATTTATTTTAATTGCTGAATGTCCTTTTTATCCCTAATAATTCACTTTAATTGTAGTAATGTAGTTCAGTTCAGCGACCACATGTGCTGTTTCCAATAGTGCGGTTTCTGTATCAATATACCCGCACTATAGGAGACCGAATTATATAATAAACTAAGATTGTATATGTTCTGGGATGTAAATTTATTTTAATTGCTCATTATCCCCAATAATTCTCTTTAACCCCATTTGTAGTAATGTAGTTCAGATCAGCGACCACTTGTGTTGTTTCCAATAGTGCGGTTTCTGTATCCATATGCCCGCACTATACGAGGCCTTATTATATTATAATCTAAGATTATTTACAGAAAATCTAATTAGAAAATATGTAACTAGAAAGATTGCTATATTAAAGCAAATGTGTCTTGTTAATCAATACGATTTCAAAGGCTTCGGACTTAATCGCATTAAAATATGGATTCCCTTGATGGGTTTCTAAACGGAAGGCAGTTTTATTATCCCCAAATGAAGGCGTCACTGTATTATTTCCAATTTCCATCAACTGCAAATGCTGCGAAAACATTGCAGCATATGAGAAAACTAATATTGAATACATCACAGACCTACTTACAGACTTCGCCCCACCCTTTGGCTGACCCTTTTCTGTGTGCATTGTGTAATGGACCAAATATTCAATATTATGCACACATCCAAATATATATATGATCTGCAGTGTACATATTTACAATAAAAGTTCGCCCCAATTTCGGATCAGAATCCGTTACAATTATATTGATGATAAAATTCACCCCATTCAATTTCTATACTACAATACTACTACAAAATTTCGTAAATCTTATGTACAGTTTATTTTGAACCTTTAAAACGTTTGACTTTCCGCAACTGTGAAACACCTATAATTCCTCGCATTTGTCAACTTCAGTCCCTTTTGTCCGTTGTATTGTTCTTATATTATTCATCTCTTAAATTAACAAAAAAAGGTAACACAAAACTGCACTTTCTTTGCACCGCTTTAAGAACTAAACATACAAGAATTTTTACCTGGATGTCTGGAAAAGAGGCGACTCATCGATTTCAGTCAAGAGCAGCAGGTGTTACAGAGAACTCTTAAGTGATGAATACGATTTTGTAGATATACAAAACACACGGGTTTTTCTCTCTAAAAATTGACTAATATTGTACCAAATCATGTGTGAATCATCCATAAAAATGGAATTACCAAAACGTCAATTATTTTTTTAACGTAAACTTTGGAAGTATATTTATTAATGCTTTATAAAATTATACACAAGAAATATTAGTAATGTTATTACAAATTCATCAATTACATAATTGTCTGTACAAATTCATATTTCTAATGTATTTTATAATTTTAATTATTTTTTAATACTAATTAGTGAATTTAATTATCACCTAACAGAGATGGACATGTTAACTGCAATCCATTAGCATGTCACACAAAATGCACACAATTAACTCAACACAAAGATAATTTAAAGTTATCTGTACAGTTTTGTATATGTGAATATTAATTAAATTAAACGCAATTTCATTTATTGCGAATTTAATGCACGAGCATTACATAATTAACTGTTTTAATTAATGTACATTTCGCATTTAATGAATGGCCATCGTCCATCGATGTTATTATTAATATTCCATTTGTTCGGTGAACGGAAATCTATTTATTTACATGGATTCGTTGCGAAATAAGAATTTTCGTTGTGACGTTTGCCGTGGCCCATTTGCGCGTAATAAAACGAAAATAAATCAATAAATCAGCTGTATTCAAATCGGAGTGGTCAGTGTGGACTTGGCTCTATTGAATCGTGAAATAGGTCAATATGTAATGTTTCCTTGCAAAGGATCGCAACTGTATTGGAATTGCTCTAATTGTTCGCCTCGCACAACCCAATTGTTTTATTGTTACGTTACACTATTTCAAGCGAATCAATACGGAAATATTATGCAGAAATATTAACAAAAAAAATACTAAAAATCTGCATTATAAACCTCTTAATCATTTGCCGGTTTTTACATTAACGTAATTCTTCATGAGCTATACTTGAAATACTGGCTACATAAAAGCTAATGGATTTTTTACGTTAATCTACGGGAATTATTGTGTTTGAAATGAAAAATTCGACTGAACTTTCTAGCTTCTATTGGTCCTAGGATTACAAATGAAAAGCTTATTTGAAGGTGTGCAAAATCAGTTCCAAATATGAAAACAGACACATAGAACAAACTTTGAAAACACGAAATAAGGTATACATTAATATACAATGTAACAAATAATATGAAGATTAACAACAGTTATATTGCATCACGATTCAAATACGTAACGCATTTGGTTAAATTAGAATGACAGAATAACAGATTTTAATTTTGGTACTTCAATTGAAATGACCCATTTATCCCGGCTGGTATTATTAATAGAAATTATGACATTTGTTACATAATACTGTATCTTGGTTTAAGCAAACAATAAAAAATGTTTCTTTTTTTTCAAGAAATAAGTTATGGAAAAAAAGGGTCTTAAAATTATGCTTTTATGTTTAGGTCTTAATGACCAGTTGTTTAAAGACATTGCATATTCATGCTTTAAACTGTATAACTTCAAGCAGCGAAACATAAACAGAAAGTATGGGAAGTAATTGTAACATTAATGATGAAGTTAAAGTCTCAAGGAATGAAGATTAACATTTATGTATGTACTTAACCGGCGTGTACTTTAAAGCCGCTGCGCAATTTCCTACAGCTTTTAAATTCAAATTAAGTATTAAAATTAAGGGAGAGATTTTGTGTGGAAAAGTCTTCAGGTCCGGGAAAAATCGCGTCATACGTGGAAATGCATCGGCCGGATGGAATGTATTAAAACGCAGAAATTACGGCACGGCTTTTCTGCTCATCCTCATCCACAGCCTCC
>JAFMTC010000136.1:215036-235425 GCA_018845635.1 Nicrophorus orbicollis
TATCTGCTGTATCTATTATAGTTTTCGAGAAAATCGCTAAAACGTGAAGACATTGCTTTTTCGCACGTTAATTTTTCATTTCTTCAACTTTGGCAGCGAATTACAGCCAAACAGTTCTAGACACAGCAATAAATTGATATGCGTTACATTCCTCAACTATCCTAGTTTCATATGCATGTTTTATATCTGCTATATCTATTATAGTTTTCGAGAAAATTGCTAAAACGTGAAGACATTGCTTTATCGCACGTTAATTTTTCATTTCTTCAACTTTGATAGCGAATTACAGCCAAACGGCTCTAGACACAGCAATAAATGATATGCGTTACATTCCTCAATTAACCTATTTTCATATGCATCTTTTATATCTATTGTATCTATTATAGTTTTCGAGAAAATCGCTAAAACGTGAAGACACTGCTTTTTCGCACGTTAATTTTTCATTTGTTCAACTTTGACAGCGAATTGCAGCCAAACGGCTCTAGGAACAGCAATAAATTGGTATGCATTGCATTCCCCAACTATCCTAGTTTCATATGCATATTTAGAATCTAGTCTATCTATTATAGTTTTAGAGAAAATCCTCAAAATGTGAAGATATTGCTTTTCGTTAGTTCATTTTTCTCTTCTTCAATTTTGACAGCGAATTGCTGATAAACGGCTCAAGACATAACAATAAATTAACGTGCGTTAAATTCCTCAACTATCCTAGTTTATAGATACTTTTCAGATAACTGTATTTATTACAGTCTACTAAGACATGTATTGATTTTTTATATTTATGTAAGTATGTGTTGCATGAAATAGAGTCATTATCATTATCGTCAATGCTGATTAAATAAAGTACATATAAATTTCATTGTAATTTGCACAAATCATTATTTAATAAAAAATTGCTTATTAAGTAATGAAATCTTATGAAGCAAATTCTTAGAAAACCAGAATGATTACTAAACCCGCTACATGGCGTTGTAAGCGCAAGAAAAATTCCTTCAATTTATTATAAATTTAATTAGATAAAATGTTTTGAGGGGAATTCAACGAAGCCAGTTGTATCCATCTACAACTTTAGCAGCACACATGTATAATAATAATCGTACGATATAGTTGGATAACTTATTAAAGAGTTAGTCAAAGGGCAATCAGCGCTCGTTCTCCGTGCAAGCGCCGTACACGTTGCTCTGTTGATTTTCTTTTTAATTTTAATTAAACAATCTGGGAGCCCTGGGGGAGGAGTTGTGAGGGTTACAGTATCCGAACGAAAACCCATCCTAATTACGCTTCCGAACCCCAGGCTCCTAAACAAGTTATTTAATTAAGTACAATTCTTCTTACACCAAAGACGAAACAAATCCCTCCCATTTGTGACACAAAGTATACATTTACTGTTTTTACAGAAGAAAACATTATTGTATCTACTTTCAATACGATTACAAAAATACATAATATCTCTTTTCATTGAAATTCTTAATAATTACATTTTTAATACAATTACATATAATAGAAAAGTAATAACAGTCAAACAAATAAGTAAATAGAAAAGTTATTCATACAATAATTATAGTGAAATTTAAGAAAATCAACTGTTACAATGGACTGTTTAGAAATAATCATTACTTGTATAATAAAGGTAATAGTGAGAAATACCGGAAAATTGGTATTTTTTTTAGTTTTGTTAAAGGATAATAGCAAAATCTTGAAATTGAGAATAAGGGAAGTTTTAGATTCATTTCGGTTCATCGCCCATTTATATAAATTTATGCGTTTCGTAAGTATACATTTATCAAAGGACCTTTTTAATGAAAGCGGAAAATCACGTGCGATCCTGAAAATCGCATGAATATAGAATTAGGCGGCATGGGGATGGATGTATGCGTGTTTTGATTCCAACTTTATAATCCATCAAACTTTCGAGAACGTGTTGGAAAATGCGAACTGTAGCTTTGCTTATGCCAGGGAATTCTTTTGTGCAAATTCTCGAGCATTCCCGTAGGAGGAAGAGAACACAAAAAAAACGAAAACGAAAGCGGTTAAAGCGAAATCTCCGTTTTTATTCGGACCCAACCGGACCGGACCATTCGCTTTTATTTTCATACGTGTTTCAGCTGTACTAAAGGTCCCCTGCATAAAGCTGAATGTCACATTAAACCTGACGTCTATATTAATTAAGTAAAAGCTAAAAGCTCACTCAGAATTTCCTGCTGGCTGGCTACTGCTCTTGCACCATTCCTTGCCCGATTTCGACCCCCTCGACGAAATGCACACAAAATGCCTCACCATAAAATTCACAATCAATTTAACAGACGAAATTAACTCGATTCGGGCTATCGCATATGTCACTAAGAGCATTACGATATAAGTTAGAGCTCCCTGATTGCGCTACGCCCTTCAATACATTCTGGAGAATAGCTGAAAAAAAAGTCTGTTACTGTGATTACTTACGACATTGACACTTGATTTTCAATACCTACTTACATCAATTTGATGAATATAATTTTTGCAGGTATTGTGCATAATGTAATTACAATACATTTTAGTTATAAATGAATACAACATTTCTATAAAAGGTGCGAAAAAATGATAAAAGTCGACTTTTTTTGTAATGATTAATAACTGTTTTTTTCTCTCGTAGATTTCTAGAGTCATTTGTAATGAAACCATAAACACGAATATAATTCCACAACGCAACTAATTAGTTTCAAAATGTTTGTGAAGGCGTCAGAATGATAGGGCAGAAGTTAATATCCACTACTTTATCAAAACAACCGTAAACCTGTGAGCACTATAAAATCCGTTTATTGGTTGGCTGAATTGTGTACAAACAAAACTATTTCTGCTCATAAAATCTAGGGGATTCTAGCCCTACTACGATCAATACTGCACTCTTCTAATTTTCGGAAAACTAACTTTGAAGTAACTAAACAAGTTCATCTTTATGAATTAGTATCCTTACTCTCTTTTTAACACTCTCAATTAATTGTTTATATCCTTGCCGCACTTTTATAGTATATAGAACACAATAATATTTCCTTTTTGATCAATGCTTTTTCGAATCATTGTATTCTCCACCTGTAGTTTATATTATATTTATTTACATTATAGTATTAGAAAATATCAAATATTTTCATAAAAAGAAAATATAATAATATTAAAAGACAGGAAATACATAATAAGTTACAGATTTATTGCTCCAAATATAGTTTTTAAGTCTATATAATCTTGAAAATAACATTAATATTCTTGCATGCCTGTTTTTTTCTAGAAGTTTTCAGTAAATTTCAATACTACATTAATAATTGTATGTAATCATAACGTAAATTTCTTAATTGTAAATGATTTTCAATCTTCAAATTCCCAAAAAAAATTGTAAAATCAGCTGTTACAAAGGGCTATTTAGAAATAATATTTAACTCTAAAATAAAGTTATTAAGGAAAAATTCCGGAAAATAGGCATTTTCCTAAAGTTTTACTGGTATTCGATCACAAAGTTTTCGTATTTATAAAAAGTTAAATATTTATATCAGTTTTTTTTTTGAAAAAATGAATCATTAGAAAATTGAAATATAATTAATAAACTTTCGAAAAACAATCATTAGAATTGAAAGACACAAAGAAAATGATTGATCATTTCCGCTTTCCGAAGCCCACTTCAATTGGAATCAGCGTGGTGATAGAGGCGCACTAATTGTTTGCCCGAAACTAATAATTTACCGAGTTGCTTAATTGATTGATGGCCGTCGTGTAAAACTCATTAAAAACTAATATTATCAGCGTCGGACGAAGCGGGGAAAAGAAACAATTACGCGCGCGAAAAATGAGGAAGAGAGCGCGCAAAGAAAAGGCATCCGAGGTTATTTCCATGAACTTTCCGAATTTCAATATTGAAATATTTTAATAAGATCCGGGGGAGGGAAAAAATTAAAACTCGCCTTGTTTGCGAAAATTGTCTGATTTCGGGCCGCAGCTGCTGGATGCAAAGCTGCAAAAGTACACGATGGATTATTACGTGATTATGATTAGGGAAAGAATTGCCCTTGTTTACGGAAACGCCGCATCGATTTATGCACCAAATTACGCCGAACGAAATGCAATTAATTTAACTAATTAAAATATAGCTGTTGTAATTAAAATGTGGTACGGGCGAATCCGAATAACTGCACGAAATACACGCTTTTTCTGTGATGCGCATGGAATCATTACACGTGCTGTGGTTAATTAATGATGCTGTTTGATTTAATCAATCGAATTTTCTATTTTAAACTTCGCGCTTGGAATATTCAATGTTGGTATTAACTGATGTTGACATTGCGGTAGACGGCACATTTACACACTAATAATATACGAAGCGGGTATTAATGAAATCTTTAAGGTAGATTCAGTGGTTCGAAACGTTTTAGTCCTTTGGTTATCAAAGTGTCAATATGATTTAAACCAAAAGCAGTATTGTAAATACTTTAGAAAAAAAAAATATATAAACTGTTATATACAATAGAAATACTGTATGTCAAGAAATTTGAATTGTTAAAGCAAATTACAAAGAAAAACTTATTATATTCTCTTTTTTAACTTATTTAACAATATTTATTAATCCATTCAGGTTATGTGTTATGAATATTTTGAAAGAATTACAAAAAAAAACTGGCACAGTATTTTTTTTTTTGGCTTTAAACAATAAATATTGTTTATAATTAATGATATGTCAGGCATTTTTATCAAGTGCTCCAAATGCTATTGTTTATAGTGGTGTTCGATGACAGATGCAAATGCACGTTGTGTAAACAAAAGTTGGTACGCCTGACAGACATATATCATGAATAGTGTGAAGGCAGCAATATTTAAAATAATTAAACAGTGAAATGTAACTATAGATTTCATAAAACCTTTAAAATATGCATTTATTACGTTTAACAAACAATCGATATAATTTGACAAGTACAAGCGATTTGGAGAGTGAATATTAAGCTTTAATTTGGTTTAGAGACATAAGCCAAAGAATTATGATCGAAAGAACTAAGTCTTTCTACTCATCTATTTATTGATTTACTTTTGCTTTAAATTGCTCTTCTAAATATAATTTTCTCAATGTATTCAACTGAAAATCAACAGTAAACAGTTTGATTTGTTATGCAATTGATGTTAGATTGTAGTGTTTGTGTTTATTGCGATGCGGTTTAATTCGTTCATTTTCCTATTGATCGTGCGTCGGACGACTTTGCAACCCTCCGAAGTGAAGTATGACCCAGATATAATTGAATGTGTAATCCTGATCGGATAGCACGTCCATGAAAATGTGTGACAACTGGACGTTGCGGTGCGTCGCAAATAGAAAACGCGACAATGGGGGCCCCCTTTTAATGCACGTATGCAGGGACATTGTGGCCCTTTCCACATACATCAATTACATAACGGACGCTCTCACATCTAAGCCCGTCTCGTGAAAAATTACCCCGATACGAGCCGAAGCAGACAACACCACCCCCCTAACACAGACACCCCTAGGATAATAGTCACGCTAACTTTCGACGCAATTTCAAACATAAACCCGTGACGTTGCGCCATGTGTTTTTCGTAAGAGGCAGCCCTTTTTTTTGTCATTGCACCGTAATTACCGAAGACATTCGAGAGAATTACTCATCTGCAACGTCCTTTGTCTCCATACGTGCTTTCAAACCCTAAGAATATCCGCTGGAACTGCGCTGCGAATTTCCATTTCCAAACACAATACAGGAAAAAAGATACGAGATACAAACGGGAACCGGCCAATAAAACGCAAAAAAATATGTACGCGAACAGCGAAACGAGGCAGCAATTAGTGCTAATGAACAGAATGTGTCATCCATCCGGAAGATATTTGGGGGGAAAAGCGAAACAAGTGAAAACATTACGGCAACGGGGATATTGAAATTTATTCAGGTGTTCGGAAAACGCCTAGGTAATTAATTAATTACATTTGAAAGCTCCGAAAACTGTTGGTGCGTTTTGCAAAAGCAAGTGTTACAATGCGGCTAATGCTTCCCTTCTTTCTTTGCGTTTTTTGGGGGGCTTTCACCGAACAATAGGCGAGACGCATTTATTTCGCACAACAATTGGATTATGTTAACGGGAAATTGTTGTTTTTATTTTTCGTGTCGACGAGGGTTGCGTATGAACTGCCCAAACACGATTAACGCACCCCGCGATTCTTTGCTCAAGTTGCGAGTGTCAATACACTTAACAATAGACGATAAATCCGGCGAATTCCATAGTTCTTGGGGTCGTGCACTGCACTTCACCGGGGGTAGCGAATTTTGCGATATGAAATAATACTGTATAATCCTGCGACAAACAAGAGGCTCTCGGCTACGTGTTTGACAGCTTGTTGATTTTGTATCGGGGTGCAGAGCAGTGCGAGGGGTACGGATTATGTAGACTTTTTCGTATTTCAATCTGGGCTTTAAAATTATTCGCATCCGCTTCTGGATTAGTTGCATGCAAACAGCGGATTCCGTTAGATACTCATTTGTAAGTGTTAATGAATGACCACTGGACTGGGAGCAAACCTTAACGCTAGATTAGTGTTTAGGAGCGTTACGGGCACAATTGTTTACACTGTTCCATGCCAAATTACACGGACCCAGAAATCCCGGCGAAATATTATCCTGACCTTTCTACCCTACACCGTCTGCCTTCTTTTTTTGTTGCTGCTGCTGCCTTGCTCCAAAAACAAAGTTCGGACCGCATTTAAATAATGTATATTATGCGCAGAATTAATTTCTTCGGTCCTCACGGAAATTGCCAACTGTACGTTAAAACTAGATTAAAATTTATCATACCCATGACAAATTGCCTAACCCAATTGCGAATAAAGCTTTACCCGTGATTTAATATAAAATTCTATGATTTATTCCCATGCATTATAGTTGGAAACTAATTTAAGCTCCAACTGGAATTATATATATATTTTTTACGTAATAAATATGTTTCGTATTTATCAGTCTTTTTGCAACGATATTTGCAATCTATCCAAATCATCCAATTCAGCAAATCACCTGATTTATTTTGATTGCTGCAAATATTAGGAAGTACCAGGGTTTGAACCCGGAACCCCAAATTTTGCGTACGATTCGCCTTCTTTTATCAATTATAAATGATTATTTTCAACTTGTCCCCAATTCCAACATGTAATACATTTCGTTAATAAATTCATCGATTCACTAACTAACTTTCATGTTGAAAGTTAATTAATGAAGTTGATTAAACTGTGTTTATGTTTTATTAAATGTAGGCGGTTTTATAACTAAGAGGAAGTTAGATAATTAAAATGAAATCTCATCGGGCTCATTTACGAAAATCTGATGTAAACTTAATCATGCTAGATCTATAAAATCTATATATTAGTAATAGAATTAGCGAGGCGTATTGATTGAGATTAGCATATTAAGGGTAATATGCAAATGGGCAAAGGGAAAAGGGATGAATATCTAAACGCGGCTTAATGTAATTATAATGGCAGAATAGCGCGGCATTAGTATTTCCTTATTTGATTTAGGGGCTCGCAGTCATGATAAAAGTGCAACATGTGTTGCAATGTTTGTTGAGAGCTTTCAATTCTATTATTTCGGGGTGCAGATGCTGTTACCGCCGGACCCCCTTGTCCCTCCAATTCTCACAAAAGGACACACAATTTCCGAGGCAATTTTAATCAAAGATATAACGAAATTTATTTTTATATATATAATAGTAATTCATGTATATAAATCAAGCGCGTGATGAAATTTATTCATAAGACTTTTTGGGTTCACCGGGGGATGATGATGGGTGGTTGCAGAACGGAATAATAATTTCATCGTCGCGGAACACTGAATAATACAGCACCAACATTCAATTCCGTTTCCGCGTGAATTTAGTCTCCTTTTTTTTCTTCTTCTCGTTTTCAAGTTTCCACAACCGTAGAATCCATATTTTCACTTAATTCCACTCACAAAAAGTTGCTTCTCCTACTACTGCTCCTCCTTGCGTACCGGAGTCTTCTGTACAACTAATTTCAGTCCTTTAAATGTGAGAACAATACTGCGGAAACTAATAATTCCGCTTCTTAATAATTTAAAAGTCGTTAAGAGCGCTTCTTTTAACACCTAGGGACAGAGGCTTCCGCATTTTAATCTGTTTTGTTCTGCGTAATGATGATGATGATGATGATCATCCTCGGGTTCAATTGAATGGAGATACTTTTTCCAAGCTTTCGATGCATACGTACACTTTCATGCAGGCACACCTTGCGTTTCTCAGCTATTCATAATCCGAGGGGACGAAACATAAGCCACTCCAAAACCTGTGGTGTAGCCGCACGCGTCTCTTTGTACCACTAAAAAGAGGGATTACTCATGAATAGCTAAGTGAAAGATATAGAGGGAGATTAGCAAAGATTACCATAACGCTGCTTAAATGTATGTTGCATTTTCTAAACCCCCTAATTGTGATCCCCGAATGTAAACAAGAAACATTAAAAAAAACACATATGCATAAGGAACCAATTTCAGGAAACGATCTGATATCATTACATTCAATTGTATACTTAAATCATTTCTGCTTGCATTGCTACAAAAGGGGAGATATAAAATATAATTCCAAACAAAATTTTTGATTTAGTTCGGTGCATTTAAATGTAAATCACTAAATTATTCCAATATTCATTATCAATAGAATCACCTGTTACATTTACATCGTTTGACAGTATTAATTAATTAAATTATTGTAATTTTAATGTAACATTAATTAATTTATGAATACAATCAAATTGAAAATAATAGAACAAATACGTTTGATTAAATGAATAAAACCTATTATTTTATAACTACAAATAGAATAAACAAACAAAACGCACCGAATAAACACGCTGCGTTCGCAAATCCTAGGAATGGTAAAATCCATTATCGAATATGTATATCCATAAATCGCGTGTTATCTCGTTGCATATAAAGAGCAACTAAACTTGAAATGCGATTTTGGTGTCCAAACAAGCAGGATATTGGGATATTTTGAAACCCTCTTGACAATGTTAATATTTAAACAATAATAAGGAGTTGTGATATAGTTTAGCCGTCCGTTTGCTTTAGAAATCCTGCTGGAAACTATGCTTTGCCTAGTCGGAATTGCAGAAAACGTATCGATCTTTCTCACATGCACTCCTGCTACTACTACCCACCACATCACACATTGTATTCCGACCAGCATTCAAATGTTCCTAAACGATTTATGTGCGCGTCGATTGTTTCTCCCTTTTGATCTGGAAAAATGTTTAAATCTGATTCTTTCGTTTTCAACATTCAATATCGCATTTGCTTCAGTCGAATAAAGTATTTTGCAAAAATAGACGTTACGATTTTTGTTTTCAATTAAAATTAAAGTGCTTCAACGAATCAATATTGTATTTTAAATACAAAGAATTTCCATACGAACTTTGTACTCGATACAAAAAATTACATACTGATAACAGCAATTTGCATGCATACGTTTTATAGAAAACCGTTTCAATATTCATGTAATAAGTAAAATTTCCGTTAAAAATAAATGATGAAAAAATATGAAAATAATTAAACCTATGACGCACAACACAAGAAATCAATAATTTCCTATAAGTCCTTTTTCTGATCAACAGAAATGCAGCTGTTGTAAGAAAGCCTTTTATGATTAACGACTAATTAACTTTTATTTATATCTAATTGTAATATTTATATTATTTATGAGGCAAATATAGCCCTTTTCAACAGATATAATAGTTATTTATTGAATTATTGTTATTGTATAAATATTTGTTGCTTTTTTCTGTCGGTATTTGTTGCAATAAATGTTATTATTTATAATTATATATAAATGGCAAAAAATAATAATTAAAGCTTGAAAATTGAAAAGCAAAGTTTTGCAAAGAAAAAACTAATATTACTAAGAAAAATGTCTTCTGACAATTCATTATTGATAAATAAGTGCGTAGTTAACGAAGCTATTTGGAATTTTCAATATAATTATTTGAGTATTATTCATTTTTCCTTATAAACACAAAACTATCTGAATGAATCAGAGATTAAATAAATTTGTCATATTGCATTGTTAAAAAATAATTATACATTGTCATATTTTTTGTTATCTTTAAAATTAAGTTATGTTGACGATTAAGTCATTATTAGAAGAGTATTGGGTGGATTTCGTAAGCAATTGAGTATGAATGTGGTGGTCTTATTGGTCTTTCAAATAATATCCATTGTACTTGACTTAAATTTTATTACATTTTCTTAGGGTCGTATTAAGGTTATTGTAGGACCTATATTCCTATTAAGTAGATGAAGACTGATGAAATTTTTCCGTGGGTCCCAAAAATTCTCAAGTACAATTGATGGATCAAAGCAACTAAGCAATAAATCAAGATATTTTTCAATAATGTTTTAAAACAATATTCTCCAAAATATTATTTTCATAGTGTTCTAACATGGTTTAACAGTTTCTGATCATTAAACACTGTGTCCAATGTTCAGGACTGCCCCTGTATTCTCTACATAAACTACATATTCTACTTGCAAAGAATTAATAAAACAATGTTGCAATTATGTTATATACATGTTTTATTGAATGATATTAAGATTAGATTCATGATGTATTTATTTAGATTCAATAATATTTTGTTCAATTTTACTAACGTGGATTTTCAATCTGACTAATGCAAAGCGTCCTGCGATAAGTTAGATGCCAGTCGTAATTAAATCATTCCTGTTGTTATCTCTGCGGGGGATAAGTTATTGTAAGCTATTACACTAATAGCACTCACTAGTCTTAGCCTATACGTATTTCAATTCAACCAACGCCGAATACAAATTACACCCCGGACGTGTCCTTTTATTATGGATGGATTTATCTCACAATTTTAATTTTAATAATTGCCAAGCACCACTCTCTGCCCTTCAGCACATATTTCAAACCCTAATGTCCGGCAGGAGACTAGGACCGGCACTGTAATTCTGCTTCTGCTAAACAATTGGACGTTGAGCCGTTCTTAATGAGTTAGTTTCCATCCCAAACAAATCAATGAAAGCATTTGGTCAGAATGCATCGGCCGTTGTATTAAGTTCGATGAAGTCTGAAAATGAATAGTTTAATGTATTTTTCTTGTAAATTAGTCGAATTGTTATATATATATATACCGTTTATGATTAATCGTCGATAATTAAGTTTACATCTAGGATATGAAATCAATGTCAATACATGCTGACTTTGACTTCCTCATTCTGCAAGACGTCTTTGCAGCCTGCTTGCAAAAAGCGACGTCGATCCTGTTTCTCCATGGATGGTCTCCTGACAAACATGTATCATTTCCAATTAGTTTCACGGTAGTTAAGGATTTCCCTTATTTTTTATTACTTACTTGATTGCAGTTGGGGCACAATCTCGCAAATGATCTCCTTGAATAGGGTGGCGACTGCGAAACAGAAAACGACCAGTCGAATCATCTTTGATTATCTGCTTGGGCTTTGATGGTGTAGATGTTGAAGCCGGCTCGGTTATAATTCGAATGAGCTCCCCTTATCGAGAGAGCTTATATAAATACGAGGTCAAAATGAGTGCATTAACGTAGATAGGGAATCTTGTCGCATTACGAAAAGACATAACGATCTTGTGCATCGTCATTATAAACACGATTTATCTGTTTATTTGCAACGCGAATCTCGTTCCCTCCATTACACTCTTACATTTCTAATAGTGCACATTTATTTACATAATTTAACTAATGGATGTACTTAGTATTTGAGTACGCACTGTTGTACTCAATTCCTAAGTACGTGTGCACTCGAATTAGGTTGCTTGACCTTTCGAACTAAGACATTATTCTTTAATGGAAACATTACATGGCAAAATACATGTACTTTTATCGCAGTCTTAATAGTAAATATATTATCGTGTGAGCATATTCCGATAAAATAATTAATTAAAACAAAAATAAACATGTTATGGATTGCAATAATTATAAACATGTAACCATAAACAAGCTTATGATGGATATAGTTAAAAGCCAATCACAATTAGCTTTTTTAGAACATTACTTTTAATTACAAACCCTTTGATAGCAATATCCAATAATAATTGTTCTGTAATCAACAAATAAAATATATTTTTTATGTTCTTTAAATATATGCATTTCATTAATAGATAAAAGTATGAATAAATAAAATTCTGCAGTTAATCATATTGTTTATGCACATAACACATTTCCCTTTAAAATTAAAAGTTCACAAGTTCAATGAATCATGATTTACTACTCTATTATTATTAGATAGTGATAGCTTATCTGTATATACGTGCATTAATTAGTTTCAGTATAATGTGTTGAATACGCACAACATAAATTTGCTTATGAATCGAATGGAAACGATAAAAGTTCAAGTAAATGTTGACGTAAATAATGTTTTAAAAATTTACCAAATGATATAGTTTTAAGCAGTGCCGTAACGAGTACGTGGCAAAAACTTCATAATTAGTAAAATTTAACTTTTTACTTTAAATTTTTTCATTATTGAATGCGGATTTTAATACTATTAAATAAGAGTTCTAGTTGATTACTTTAGTAAATTTATATGAATCTATTAAGAATGTAGAGATGAAAGGATAATTTGTTTAATTGATTCAGCGCATCCATTTTATTGCCTTTATTAATAAACACTTACATTCACAAAATAATCACAGTATAATGGAAACAATCAATGTTATGTACACGTTCACAAAAAAAAAACCACTATAAAAAAGAAATACTTATGTAACAATTGCGTACTATAAGTATTACACAGTTATTCAATAAATACAACAACGGTTGTGAATAATCAAGTCGAAAGCACGAACTTAAATTAATTATGGAAGATTTCTTAAAATCGTTTCATACAGTTTCTAGTAATGTATATTGTAATTAAACTAATAACATTTATTTAGTCTTCTTATTTTCTTCTATATTTTCATTGGCTACAGCTTGTTCTTCTCCCTCGGCCGGTTTTGCTTCGATTTGTTGTTGGTTGTTTTCAACGGCGTTAACGGGTTCAGCGGCGAATCCGAACTCGTTCATCCTGGTCTTATCGACACGGTACACCCAACGCTGGTACAAGAACACCAAGAAGATGATGTCATCTCTGAAGCAACCGATTCTGTACATGGTTGGCATTTTAATCACGAAAGCGAACATATCATCAATGAAGGTGTTCAAGAATTTGTATGTCAACATTCTCCATGGTAAGTGGGCTACGGACTTCAGTTTGTAGTTAATAAATAATTGTGGGGTCATCATGATGAATCCGAACGTCAGCAAGTATCCGTAGAAGAGGCTCAACACGAAGGAATACCAGCCCTTGTGTTCCATGTAGAACAAAGCGTATACACTGTAGCAAGCGAGCAGTGGGAAGCAGATCCAGGATAGATATTTGAAGGCCAATTCGTCGTATTGCTTGGTCGAACTTTCAACGTAAGAACCCTTGTCTTTAAACGACAGCCTGCCATTCTCAAATTTGATATCGAGAACTTTCTGTATCTTCCAAAGTTCTATGCACAATCCCACGAAGCAACTGATTTTAACGACGGTATTTGTATCGTTATCCAACACGTACAGTAATACGATCAAAGATTGGAAAACCCCAAAGATCACTGATCTAACAGATAATCCTTCCAAGGAATTCCTATTATTCCAGAACTGAATATCGTTCTTGAACGCCAGCAATTCAAAAATGGAATGCAAAATTGACACAACGAAAGTTACAGCCAATAAATAGGGATTGGTTTCCAAAAGAGTTTCCTTCAAAGTGTCTTGTTCTTCATCGCTGTCCTCCGTTTCGGAATCACCGAAGAAATTGAACTGTTTCTTCATCTTCTGTGAAGCGTATATTTGCCATTTAAACATACTAATTGGATGCAAAGTTAATTGCAAAGACAACGTTTCGTTTAGAGGCTTGTAATCTTTAGCCATGTTCCAATAATCATTCAAGAAAATCACGGGCTTATACATTTTGCCGTCGTTTATAAATTTAACATCTTCGTTTAACGGTGGGGGGACGCTTCCGTAAGTCCATGCAGTGTAGTCAGTGACAATATTGAGTGTTAAATTTGGATGCCAATGGGATACAATTTTTCCTTCCTCTAAACCTTCAGTACCTTCACTTTCTCCAGTCAATAAATTCTTTTTTCCACTTGCTTTTATTTTCTTGTACCTAGAACATGGTAAAGCAAACATGAGATAAGAACAATGATAAAGTGAATAAAGCCTTGATAAACATGCATGATATAATCAAATGTTACCTGTTTATGGCCTTTGAAGTGAACGAAATATGTGTTTTTCCAAAGACTTTAGATTTTGGGTCAGGGCTCTCACCAAACATAGTGACATAGCAATGCACATAAAGAGAACCATTATTTTTTAAATGATCAGTAATTAGGATATCCTTTTCATGTGAGAATGTGCCATCCTTAAGTGGGCCTCCATACCAATCACCATAAACCAACCCCTCTTCTAACCAGAAAAGTTTATTGGGATTGAAATCCATGAATTCTTCCTCTTCAGATAGATACACATGAAGGGAATATTCTGTGCCATTTGAAAACATGTTTTGTGCAAGTACTTGTGAGACAGATCCAGTAGTTGTAGTTTGAGGAGTTGCTGGTTTGCGGAAATAGCTTGTGACAAAATAAATTACCATAGCACGCAGCAACAATGATTTGGCCATTGCCATAAAAGATTCCATTCTCGTTGGTTGTCTAGCTGCAGCTGCCTATAATTAAAAAAAAAACAGGGACACAATGAACAATTTCAAGTATTGATTTCCTGAAAAATGTTTCGGTATTTACATTTTCCGTCCCAGCTTCTTGTGCAACTTGCCCATTGTTCGCCGGCTCCACTTGCCCGGCATTTCCTTCGTCATTTTCACTCATCTTCACAAACTAATTTTCCGAACAAGTTTCTTATAGGATTTTCACGTAAAAGAGTCACGTCATGTCACATGAAGTTATTTATATCGCTGATATTTTTATCTTTTGCCGCCAGGGTTGCTGATGTTGACCTGGTTCTCTAACCAGGGTGGCTCTAACCGGTTACACAATTTTATTCTGTTGGTACTGATGTAACCTCATATAATTGTGTCAAAATAACCTTTCAAGGTTTCCAATTTCATTCAAAAAGTTGCGGTATTTATAAAAATTCACAAGTCCTATATTTATTAGAAACCATTCATTAATTCATAAAAAGTGCTACTCTTTCTATTCAACAATGACTACTTTACGCCCATTCACTTGTGATGATATGTACAAATTTAATAATGTGTATGTATATCTTACAAGTCTTTTTGAAATGTATATTTAATTTGAGCTATTTTAGCAACCTGGATCCCTTAACGGAGACATATGGATTATCATTCTACATGCAATATTTGGCGCATTGGCCTGAATACTTTCAAGTAGCAGAATCTCCCAGTGGTGATATTATGGGATATATAATGGGAAAAGCTGAGGGCCATGGTGACAATTGGCATGGACATGTCACAGCCTTAACTGTTTCACCAGATTATAGGAGATTAGGATTAGCAGCATCGTTAATGAATTTCTTAGAAGATGTTTCAGAAAGGTCTCTATTTTAGTCAATTTTATGTAGCAAGTTAATTAATTGTATTTGTTACATTCGATTTGCAGGAAAAGAGCATATTTTGTTGACCTGTTTGTGAGGGTGAGCAATAAGGTTGCGATCAATATGTACAACAATTTGGGTTACATTGTATATCGAACAGTATTGGAATATTATTCTGGAGATCCTGATGAAGATGCCTATGGTATTATTAATTGTGTTTGTTTATTTAAGTCGGTATTCAAATCTTTGTATTTCAGATATGAGGAAAGCCTGTTCTCGAGATGTGAAACAAAAATCTGTAATACCTTTAACACATCCTGTGCGACCAGAGGATATTGATTAAGTAATGCTTCTTTCCATTTCTATAATAAAAATATATACATTTACCTATAACTTTGTATGGTTATATTGCAAATGTTATATTCACATCTACGTTTATTAAAATAAATAAATTGTTTTATTGAAATTTTAATTAAAGCAACAAAATTAATGTAATTATTATAAACATTTGTCTAAATCAAGCATAATTGATATTTATTATAAACACTGTTAATTTAGTTGCCTATACAAGAGTAGCAAAGTGAAATTATTATGATTTGAAAATCGAACCTGTGCTTTGTTCATTAATTTATGACTCGAATTATTTATTATATAAGAAAATGAATTAAGTAATTGAATAATAAATAAAATTCTTGAATGAAAATCTATTGAGATTAAGAAAAAGTTGTAAAGAATATTGAAAATGAACTTTTTTTTAATTATTTCAATCTTGCAGAAAGCAGTTCGTTTATAGTAAAATATATAAATTTACGAAATTACATATAATTTACAAAAAAATGTACCTTTTAGTAGTATTTTACAAGACATAACTTAATAATATTAATGGATGCAAATGAAAATCTAAATTCTGACGAAGAAGAAAACACTTAATTTGGACTCTTATTATGGATATTTGACTCAAATCATACGACTATGTAGCCTTAAGTTCCAATTAATGAAAGTAATTAATAAATGTAATATATTCATAACAAGAGGAATATGTTTGAGATAAAATAAATCAAACATTTTAGAGGTAGAAAATAAAATTACGTGAATGCATATTTTATTTATATAGTATATAAAATACAGAAGGAATCTCCAGGATTCATATAAAGGATGAAAGGAATAACGGAATGCTGTGCTGCCGTTGATTTATTAGGGTTTCCTATGATGTCGTATATTTGGTATCGGTTCGGTTCTAGTGTAAATGTCTGCCCCTTACGTTTTGCAATTTCATCAAATCGGAACTGCAATATTATCCTGCGCTCAAAATAACAATAAAGAAAATTATAAATTTGATGGTAAGGCTCGAAGTAAGTCTCAGACGTGCAGTAAAACCAGTAACGCAAACTAATCTCAGGATGTTTTATTACTTTCGCCCATCTTAGACTTTCATAACTAGAGATTGCTTAGTACGTAGAAAACGAGGACTACGACGGCGCTTTATTGCTCTGTTGGTATACTTTTATCAAACTTTATGTTACTTCGTGAGAGCATGTAATTCCTTCCTAGAAGAGCAATGATTTCCTATCCTGATTGCTTCTAAGAATTTTAAACGACTCTTTCATTATCACCAAGATATTGCAATTACGTTTCTTCATTTAATTCTGCCCAAGAAAGATATATTCCTGAATTTTGCGCACGTATTCTCATAAATCTTTAGTTCTATATAATCTATGACTATTTGCTATTTAACTCATCAATCTGTGGGACGTAAAGAAGCGTAATTATCATTGAATGATTAATTGATAATTAACAGTAATTACTATACATTACAGTCATCGTCAGATGTCGACTGCATTAATAATAAATGTGAATAAAAACTTATTATTTGAAATACGAAACATCGCTAATTTCTGCGTTGCAAATGAACTTGATATATATATATATTTGCTTTTGAAAACTTTCTTGGCGTGTATAAAATGTATTAAATTAATGCGATTCAAGCTGACACAGATGGAGGAGGGGTGTCTCGAGTTTAATTAATTTTATAAAATGGAATTCGTTAATATTTTGACAAAACGTTTCAAGCGAAAAAATTCTCCGTAATGCGCCGAGAACGAAATGGAAGATATGTGCAGTGAAATATCTTTTTAGATGATGCTTTTCCTTATTTAATTCGCATTTTACAGGCATGTTTTGTAAAGAAAATAACTTATTAATAGTACTAGCATTTAGTGTATTTGATAAGTCTTTAACTGATAATGATAAATGTGTGATTTCAATACTTATTACTTGTTTTCATTTCAGTTATATTTTCTTCCTTATTTAATTGCATTAACTTTATTCAAAAACACGTAAACAATCTCTATATAAGGAGTGAACACCTGCACCCGCAGATGATTATCTAAAAAGCAATTAAAAAATCCATATAAGGAGTGAACACCTGCACTTTGCATCTATATTTTTATGCAATACCCATTCATATACATTTAATGGGAATTAGGAATTTAAAATTGAATTATTTAATTAACTATTGTTTAATTGTTGTTATATTGGCACTGTAATGTTTCTGGATTGATCCAAAAGAGGGTGACTTATCAAATTTTGGATTTTATCAAAACAGTTCATATTCGCGAGAATCTACCTGCGCAAGTCCGCGGAGTGGGACGTTCAGTTGTGCGCGTCCCTTTCTTAAGTCAACATCATTCTAATTAGAAATGCGTAATGATTGGCTAAAATTTGTAACCAGTTAATTAGTTTTAAGTGGTAATTGCAACGTCGCGGAAATCCATCATCGGAGATACCGGTGCAATTGAATTTCGGCAATGAAACGTGAGTAAATCGTTTTGTTTGGCCCGAATATTTAGCATTAGAAACGGTGGAGCGAAGAGTCCCCACTCCACATCTGGCAGCGTTGCTTTTTGAGATAGCATTTGTATTGCAAAGCAGTCGCTGTTTTTTGTTGCAATTCAACGACCTGAACATCTGCACGTTTAACTATGCACGTCTCTGATTGGTCGATACACAACGTTCGATCGATTTCCATCACAATTGTGAGTTGTACGGCGTTAAGAAAGCACCATCTTCCTTCCGTTTACAAAGAAAATTCAATGGAATCCCTTAATCCACCGCTGCAATTAAACAAGGTTAGTGCATTTACATAACATTGAGCCTCGTTCACCAATTGCTGCTATTTCTAATCATGTACCATTCTTACTTTGTGCTGCAAATGCGATTTCGAAATGACGCTTGGCGTCCATTTTGAAATTTTGTTACTATTTTTCCCCTATTACATATATTTATATGTTAACTTTTTTACAGTTTCCTTATATTTTGAGTTATTTATTCGTGTTTTATATGGATGCAAGGTATTATTACCAGGTCATTCCATGAGTATTATGATCGTAGTAATACGCATTGAATGGCAAGACCGTCTGTGCGAAAACCTTCACGAGGTGCATCCGTTGAGGGGTTGTTCGTATTCGAATGTACGAGCAATCACCGACCGATCACAGCGGATCTAGGGGCTCGCGTTTTCCCCGAATTTTTGCAAATCGCGACAGGATGTCGTTAAGGCCCAGTCTTACATTCTATTAACAGTGTTTATACGTTTCTATGAAGACATTTTATAGCTTATGGCTCTTGTTCTTCAATCGGCAAGTCTCGTTATTCAATTTGCTACTGATGAATTAATTAGAATCACGGATCGTGTGTTAAATTTCCGGTAGTTTAGTGCGTATTTGTTGCGAAATTGTGGTGCGTGTTCTTCGTGAGTGCCATCTACGAGGGCTGAGATTTGGATGGATCCTGAAGACATCAACTGGTAAGTGACTTAATACCACACTGGACTCATTGCAACAATCCCTCTTATCTCAACACAACATTTTAACTTTTTTGCCAATCAATTTCTTAATTTATTTTAATTTCTTTTCAGCTGTTCTAATCTACGATGGCTGAGATTTGGATATATGCAGAGATGCAGATCGTTCTGATACTGAAGACATCAAGTGGTAAGTGATTTAATACCACACAGGATTCATCACAACTCTCACCTCTATCTACCATTTGTACTTTTTGTTATTCGATTTCTTACATTCTTTTGATTTCTTTTCAGTTGGGTGGACCCATGATGCTGATAACTTGATGTCTTCCAAGTAGTAAGTGATTTTATACCACACGGGATTCAAAAAGCGCAAGCCCTCCCACCCGTCCTAAAACTATTTTGCAATTTGATTTGAAAGTAAATTCATTTTTTCATCTTTTCAGGTTTGGCGGCTTATTATCAATAACACTTTGCACTTTGTTTCTTAAAATTAAATTCACTTCTTTTTCAGGGTAATTATTTAACTTCCCTTTTCTATTGTCCGTATTTCCGTTATTTATGTGTTTAGGTCGCATTAAATTACTATTGATTTGGAGAAGATCTCAATATCATTTCAATTGTTTCATTCAATTATTTGCTTACATTGTAATTAATTATTTTTTACTTATATTTATTTGCTTGTATTTGTCGTATTGTTTAATATTATTAATCTAATTCTTGATGATGATAATTTTGTTGATTGATTTTGTACTACATTGATATTATTTGTATTGACGTTGAAGTGACTTCAATATAAATAACACATTGTAAGCTGAATCATAATTACTTAATTATTATCATTTTGAACATCTCCTTTTTTATTTCAACTTAATTAGAATTTAATTTAAAATCTTCTCCAATTTTGATGGTGATTTCGTGTCGCCTCGCGATTTATAAGCATGAGTAGTTAGTGGGCAAATCTAACGTAT
>JAFMTC010000136.1:237241-264665 GCA_018845635.1 Nicrophorus orbicollis
AAAAAAAACAAAAATATTAAAAAAAAAGTTAAAATAATATAAAAAGCTTAACCACCCTTTCCGAAGACTCTCCATCCCCTCCTAGAATCGCTGAGTCTCCGGTTCGAACATTACCTTAATCCTTCTGTGTATCCCTATTTTGCCCCCATGTACTGCGCCTGAGGAATGAAATGGGTCGTAATTTATATCTATTTGTAGATTGTTGTGAAAAGCTTAACAGCTAAAACAGCACAATTAGCCTAATATTGTGCAGCATTGCATTACAAATTGGTACAGAAAAAATATATAAACAAATACAAAACATACAAAAAGGAAAGTGAGAAAAAAATAAATCTCCTTTAATTATTATAATGATGTATTTGCAATGCAATTATTATCTTTTGTTGTAATTATTGTATTTTTGTAATAATGTAAATCGTTTATCGATATTATGAATTGTGTAAACTGTTATATTTATGTGTTACCTTAATCACAGCAATCCTTTCTATTTCAAACTTTCCTTATAAATAAGGTGACCATATTTATTGTTGTTATATTTTTAAATAATGATTTATAATATTTTTTTAACTTTTACGTTCTCACATTACTGTTACATTTTGGACGTATGGTCACCTTATTTACAACCCCGTCCGGGTGTGCGGTCATGCGTTTGTTCTTATTGCTGTGAATGGGAGCAGCGGCTTCCACGTGGCCGCATGTCCAGGTGCTAGAGGTATATCATCTTTGCTTCGAAGATGGTAACCAGATATCAATTTAAGCGCAAGAAACAGCCTCTGAATTGATGTGGAAGAGCTTACGTACACATTAACCTTCACGAGGGTGCACCTGTTTAAAATCTGAAAATGTGGCGGATCGCTTTTTTGTATGTTTAAGTTTGCCATTTACAGAAGTCGTTATTTACAGATAATCACGTAACATTAAAACAATACAGTGTTATTTGAAAATCTGTTTAGTTACTTCTTCGGATTTGGTAACATTAAATGTATTCGTCTGTTAAACATTCTTTAAAAGTTTATTGTTTTAGTATAACCAAACAAGTGTATGTTTACACTTATAAAGTACATATTTTTTATCTTTAATTTCAATATCAAATTATCTAATTACCTTATATTATGTATAATTAAATTAAAAGTTAAATCACAGCCAAAAAAGCAGTATCTTCACATTTTATGGATTTACTCGAAGACTATAATAGATAGATTTGATATGATAAATGCTTATGAAACTAGGATATTTGGGTAATACGCATATTAATTTATTACTGTATCTTGAGCCGTTTGGTAAAAATAATGAATCTTACTTTTTCAAATGCTTTTCTTCTATAATCGATATCTGAAGCAACATAAAAGTTCCTGTTGTAAACAACTTAATTCGTTGGAGGATGCTGTAGAGTTATTGAACTATTATACCGAGTGATGTTATTATATAAATTAATAACCAAAATGATATAGAGGAAGCTTAAGAGGATGAAGTTGAAGCTATTATCACTGGGATTGAAAGCCTGAAACTGATTGAGGTCAATCTGAAGGTTTTGGGAGATATTGATTATTATGAAGAGTAACTGCCATACAAAGTATAAAGTAAGTGTTCGTCTTTTGTAAACACACTTTCATCAACATTTCTACATTATTTTTAAAAACTATTGAATGTTAGCTCATAGTAATAATGTGTTAGTAGGTCGTTACTATTGTTAATTATTGAAACCTTTAAGTATATGCTGTTTTAATCCAAATCTTGTTCTAATTTAAGCTGTAAATAATAGTATATTTATCAGTAAAGTTTTGCAGATATTATATGAGTTCATAATTATGAAGTGTGTCTAAATGTCATGACAAAATTCACTCTAAAATAGAAATTTATTTGTAGCCAATCAAATTTCTACTGTCAAAAGTTACATATTATCTTTAGATGCAATACTTTGTAGTTGTGCATTTAGAAAACCGCCAACAATCATTTATTATTAATATCATGGGTTTTTGAGATATGATACAAAAAAGGATTCGCGCTGACCTGTAATTATAAATTGATGGTTTGTTTACCCTACCCAATCAGCGAGAATTGAGTGTGCAGCAATACACGAGCATTAATTTATACCTTTTGATAACGCATTCCGATGCAAGTCACAAATTACTATTAAAAGCCAACTACGGTTTTGGTTTATGCACTAAGCTTTGGATTTTTTATGATTTCGATGGGATTACGTGCCATTGTCTGGCTGGCTAATGCAACTTTTATTGTCGATGTTGGTGAATCTATATTGTAGACATGGCTCGACAAAATCCTCTATTTTACATTTAATTTTTATTCAAAACGAGAAATGAACACGCTTTTTGGTATTCAAAAACCGTTAATATTTATTATGAATTTGTTCAATTACTATAGAAATTGACTTATGGAATAACCCATTTTTTAACTACAATGATGATAAAATTAGCTTTGAATAAAACATTCGCATTTGCTAATTCTTTATACTTTGCTGTGTTTCCGGAACGTTGCAATTTCATTATACACTTCAAAGTTGCCTGTGCCGTCTTTCATCAAGTAATTTATTGTCTTCACATCAAATTCCCCATTCATTATTCCCAACAATTTACTCGCTTTCATAAATCATTACATTCCTATATCTGTTCTTGCAGTTTGCCCTTTCAAATTTTCATCAAATTTAACTCGGAATCAAATTATTGCATTTTGTTATATAAGTTCAATTTTTAAAGTTAGAAAATAATAAACTAGTTTTTCTTTTAATTGATACGTTGAGTCATTAAGAAAAATATATTTTGCATAGACATAAAAAAGGATAATTCCAATACTAAAAAATAGTTAGTTTTATGTTAAATTAATACTAGGATGGATGTATTAATCCAAGCCTAATAACATTGCATGATACAACTCAATCCCCCGGAATTAATCATCAAAATTAGTTAGATTACATGTCGCCTATGACTGTGCTCGGTGTTGAACTCCGATTTAAACTATCCGAATGTTGTCAAGTTGACGAAAGTTCCGCAGCGATCCTAAAATGAATACATTGTAGATCTGCATCACTGTATTGTAAAAGCGCACTGGGCGAAGCAAAGTGAGTAGTTTGTTATGCACGCATAGAAGACACATGGAAAACAGATCGTAAACAATTCGTTGTCACCGACTAAAAATAAAAACTGAACGTCGATAAACTTACAGAACATGCGCCGAAACGAGTCGTTATAACACATTTCTTATTTGTGACAATATTCTTAATTTGTTCAATATTCCTTTATAATACTTTTACGTAATGATTATGGTAATACTTTTTTTATAAATTTCTATTAATAACTGTTTTGCATGATATTAAAATCTCTTATTACTTGATTTTCTTTTCTACACGAGGTTCTGCTGATTTTAGACATTGCTAATTACTTATTCTGCAAGAAAAGCTAATGAAATTACAATTTTTGCACTGAAATTGAGTTTCAGTGTTGTTACACATTAATAATATTAAAATCCATATACATTTTCTCATAGAAAAATATAAAATGAATAAAAACTACTTTGAAAAAATCATTTCTAAAAACCTCATTTTCTTTGTACATTAAATTCTGTGGGTGGAAAGACCAAGGTTGTATTTTGTCAGTTTTTATTGCTTTATATCAATGAAACTGTTGTTTCTTTATTAATATATGAGTTTTTACCAATTTTAAACATTTATTATTTTATCCAGAGCGTTGAAATTTGGGCTGTCAAAGTGTATGTGTGTGTTTCGGACGCATCAGTTTCAGAAAGCTTCTCTCGATAACAACCAATTTTACATAAAATGTCGGAAGGAAAGTGATTGAATCGATTTTGATTGTTAAGTGCATTCTGACGGTTGGAAGTGGAATGTGACTGATCTGATATGTGACAATTCTAATGTACACTTGATTTATTTTTATTATATTTATTTCATATAATCAAATTTTTGTAAAGTCTAAAAAAAGTAGTTATAATTATTTTATAGCTAATAAATAAATGGTAATTATTAATAAGTAATTGAGTAATAATTATTTTCCATACATTTTAAAGTAAATTTGTTAACATATTACAAGGAATAAGTGGTTTAATGTTTACACAGTACATAAATCTGGTCAATAGCTCTTTTCTATTTTATTTTTTTGTAATTATTAATGCAAAAATATATGATTATTGTATTAATAATCAAATAGATACTCTGCTTTTTCGAATAATATGGTTCGAATATAACCAGGACTGTTAGAAAACGTACTAATCGAATACATAAATATCTTTTTTTCAATTTCTCATATTTATTATTTACATCATATTTGTAATTCAATTCGTTTTTTATTTATAGTTGATCTGCATTAGTTCAATTTCATACCAGATTGTAGTAAATCCGGATTAATAGAAGCCGCACTATGCGAGGTATCTTGGAGCAAATTAAATTAAATTAATAGAATTATTAAACATTTTGATACATTCAATGTAATAAATTGCTTGGAGTAAATACATTGCAGTTAATAGTTACGATTGGTCATCATAATATTTAATACATCGCATTCATTTATTCTTTCTTCGTAACTGTACAGTGCACAAATTGTAACATGTTGGCTTGGATAACTGTGATTGACCTAAATAAAATTATTTTCCAGCTTGGAATTGATCCATCCGAAATAGGGGAGAGATACACACACACACACACTCACACGGACGCAGACTCTCGTAGCGATTCCCGTATACAGATTGGGGGAGGTCGCACACACACACATCCAGATTAAGAGTTTTCTAGCTTTGTGCGTTGGACGGTATTGGGACGCCGCCGTCACGACGCCTTCAATGACGCCGCGGCGTCCCGGCGGCAACCATCTCCCGGTCTCCAGCTATTAATCAGCAAAACCCACCCTTAGCATCCTTTCTCACAGCGGTTCGCCTTACGCCCGTCCGTCGGATCCGCAAGCATCTTCAAATCCGCCCTCTCTGTGCATACACTAATACAGTTCCAAGGGCCGAGGTAAAATTATTATTGATATCATAAAATGACTATTCAAACATTTACGCCCCACGAATATTAAACTATAAGACGAAAAAAATAGAATGAGAGCAGTTTCTTTATTACTCAAAAGGCGCCTGGAGGAATACACTAAAAAAAGTATTGAAGTTTCCTAAAGAATATTCTGTATTTTGTTTGTTTGTTTGTTTCTGAAACCCATTGTAAAACATTAATAATAACCAGAAACTTTATTATTTATCAGCAGAGAGCTAAATATTGCACAATGAGTTAATAACATAACATTATTATTAAAATGTTCAAATTAAAGATTAATTTTAGCAACAAATACAAATATTTACTTAAATTTACTTCCAGAAACAATTACGTGTTAACGATTTTTACGATTGTACCACGACTACGATTAATTACTAAGTATGCAGTGTATATGTTTAATGGTCTTCAGCGGGAAGGCCTTGCTAATAATACATTAGAGTTAGAGCTATGATTGATGATGGGCTATGGTCAGATTGTTTCCGAGGTTCACACTTGAGGTTTCGTAATTAGTATACACATAATATGATTTATTATGTATGTGTATTCCGTATTTGTTGATTATTAAGCCACGTGCATTGTGCAAATGCATATAGAATCTCAATCCTTACTTTTCAATATACTAATCATGTAATAATATTGAATGTAACAGATGTAAACAGAATGAAAAACAGATATTTTTATAATACAACATTAATTAGAAACAACTATTACAAAGGGCTATTGACGGCAGTTTTTCCGTACCTCGAAAGTTTAATTCGTTCCGTAACCTTGTTCGTATCTCAAAGCAATTAGTCTGAGGTGGGTGAAACTGTTGGTATAGTGTGCGATTCCTCGTATCTCAAATCTTGCTCTCCTCTCAAAGCAAAATATCGTTCGTATCTCAAAACACTATCGAGGTACCTTTGTACTAAAATATAAGTGAATGAGAAACAGCAAACGATTTGATTCAATTCAATTTGAAATTCTAGTGTTTTACTTACTATTAACATTTACTTACTTATTACCATTATCATTAATAAATTGGTTTGCTTAAATGTTTCTTCAATATAAAATTAACAAATTATACAATGCAAGTATTTGACTTTAGTTGATTTGGGCAAATCTTGTCTATTTAGTCCAACTATTGGGCAAGTGTCTTTCTTTAGTATTAGACAGAAATGAAACCTAATGTGTTAAAATAGAAATAATGAACAGTTTTATTACATGATTTGGGTTCGAACACTGGAAGTATTTTTGAATGCTTTGCGATTTTGATTAAGGTGTGGCAAAGAAAACGTACTCATGCGAATTTCCATATCGTGTTTTGAAAATTGTAGCATCAGCGATTTTATTATGTATGTTCTATTATATATATATAAATGTATACATTTAAAACACAATGAATGAATGAAAAGTCAAACTGACTGTTGGAAATATGATTTAATAACAAACATACTTTCGGAAAGTTAAAATGATGAAATTATTCATTTCATAACTGATGCAAATAGGGTCAAAGGGCTAATGACCGAGATCTTTCAAATAATGTAGTGAAAAGTTAATTTCCATGAATTCTAGATTTTATGAAGTTTCTGCGAATTTACACTATATACATTTATAAATAAATCGTTATCGATCGGCCGGTAATATGGAGGTAATAAATTGTTGTTTTTTTCTCTTCTCTCTCTCTCTTCTTCTTATGTGGAATTTATAGTTTCCGGAATTATTAAGCAAGTTCGATAATTCGATGTGAATTATGGGGGGAGTCTAAGAAACTAGCCGTGGAGCTGTCCGAATAAATAGATTCAAACGGCAATAAGCCGGCATAAAGCGAGTTTCCAATCCATTAAATATTTCGCTGCAGATTTCAATCTCTGTTCGAACGTCTCCACGTTTATATAAAATACCGAAGAGTGGAAAACAAGGGGCATCGAGCAGCGTGTGCAGAAAGCGCGAACGGCAGCAACGACGATCGAACGTGTCGAAAAGTGCGGTTTTGCTATGCAGTGCAGAGGATTTCTTCGCGGATTCTAATGCATATAAAACATTGTCGTGTCCCGTTTTTCGTTTTGCGGAGGGGTGGCGAGGATCAGGATGAAAATGTTACACGCGATGCTAAAAATAAGCTGCGTTACATTAGCGGATAACTTATTTAAGTGTGTGGCGATAAAAGAGCGTGGATGCGCCGGGCACTAACATTTTAACGACCGCAAATGTACGACGGATTCCGGCCTCGATGCGAAATTAAAATGCTTTATTATCTAATTGAATCATACTAAGATCGTATGTTAATCTTAGCTTTTTTTTTCATATATTATTCAATAATTACTTCAAACTTGTGTAGTTACAAAACTGAAGTATATTCATGCAATCATAATTTTAAAAATCAACTGTTATAAAGGGTTACTGATCATATTTAATAATTTGTATTGCATATTCGACAAACAACTTAATAACGAATATCTTACAAAATGAAATGAAAAGTTTATAATATACACCCATACCTAGCTTTACGGCCTAGATACGTTCCACGAAACTTGGCCGTAAAGCGAAAAGCCGCATAACGAATCAATTATTGCGCTTGCGCAAGATTGGTAATATATAGATATATCGACATTAAAAAAGTTTTTTTGCCGTTATAGCGACACATTTTAGGCCGTAAATCGAAGAAGTGCCTTAATTGAAGAGGGCCGTTATATCGAAATGCCGTATAAAGAGTGGCCATCATATTGTAGACTCTCTTCAAAGGAGATTCTCAAAGTTCTTTGTTCTTATATTTAAGCTAATAGAACCTTATTCGTCGTTTTATCTTTGTTTTAGAAAGCTTTTCAGTGATATTTTTGTTATTTAATAAAATTAGAGTTATTTCCGTAAAATCTTGCTAAACTGATGTTCATTCTTAATAATAATAAAATGTTTTACATTTACATTTACAACAAAATATTCAATAAAGTAAAAACAATGCGGCCCTTTGTTATAATCAACTATTGAATTGATTATATGGAAATATTGAAAAAATATTAAAATACGCAAATTTACCATATTCATATAAAATGTGTGTGTAACAGATATATTCAATTGCGTTTAATGATTATACGTTGTGGAATATACAAAAACAAGTGAAAAGCTGTCGAATTGAATGACGCGAATTGTTTTGCGTAAAATATTATATTTATGCAAATAATTACGGAATGCATAAAAGTTAATAGAGTTGCAGCATCGGTTTCGAATAAATTTTAATTACAATAACCGTCAGCTAATTAATTTATTTGTTCGATTTTGATGAGCATCATATTTATATAAAACGATGACGACGAGCGTCGAGCCGGAAACGCGCATTTTACGTTTAATTATATCGCACATTTGTAATTAGCGCGCGTGAAACAATAGCAACCAACCCTAAAGTACACTCCTACATAAAACCTTTTTATTTATCATCGTAGTTTGCTCACAGCAGAATTTACCATTTAATTAAAAAACACTTTTATGTATCGGAGACCCCCCAATAGCGCCCGAAGCTGTCGTTCGCAACGAAATATCGGTTAATGTTATTTTGCTTGCGCCTTTTTATTTGCGTTATTTTGCACGTTTTTTTTGGTTTTTTGTTTGGTAGGATTTTCGTTAGTTATTTATTTTGTTCATATAAATACGGTTCGCGCGGCGCGAAATAAATGGATACGTGCTGCGTTTCCCGTACGCCAACACAAATCATTAAATTCGATTCAATCAACGATATTTGAGAAGTTTTGCGTTTCGTAACATAATATCTAAAGTTCCGCATGGCACTGGGCCCTGTCGAAACGCCAATATGACTCGATATTGAATTTCAAACTTAATTTCCAAGTTGTAGTTATATTCATAGAAATACATATTACATAACGTTAAGTCCTAATTTCATTAATGGTAGTAATAATAATACTAGTTTTCTTTCTTTAATTTCCCACAATTTATGAAATCAATAACTATATTAAGATATATAAATAAGGCTTCCTTTAATGAAAACATAAAGTTACAATCACAATATCTCCATATATATATGAATGTGGTCAATAACCCTTTGAAACAAACGTAGTAGTTATTTTTTTGGTTATGTATGATTATTATTGAATAATTATATCTTGATATTTTGGCATCTGTTATTGTAATTTTCAAACTGTTATTACAAAATTATGAAAGAAAAACTTTTTTTTATAATATTTCGATTGATTTTATAAAATTATCAAAAGTCACACAAATCCTTATTTTAAAATTGATTTAATTAAGTTTATTAGTTTTGATGATGGTTTATTTTAACTATAATTTTTATGAAAATTCTTTCAATTTACAAGAATGAAGTTGGAAGGTGAAACATTCATTTTAATCCCCTGGGAGGTCTTTTTTTATTAGTTGTAATAACACCAGAGGCTGCAAAGAGCAAATTCCGGTGGCCGTTATGTATGACATTTTTTTTTGCCAACCAAAAGAGAGACGGGAAATAAATTCTGCGTGGCAGTTTACAACATTCACCAATATTACAAAAATACATTGTGAACCAGTCACAGTTTGTACCGAATCCTGCAAATAAATTCAAACATGATAGTAATAAATATATTACAAAAAGTATAATTTTGTTACGAATGTTGTGTAATAAATTGCTTCGTATATTTTCCATTATTTTTACATGAGTTTATGGCTTTTTGGTGATGGTTAAATGATGTAAGACAAATTAAATTGATATATTTTTATAATTAGATATATTTTTATAGCAAACAAATACAAATGTTTAAAATATCTATTAAATAATTATGAAACAAACTTGGGAATAATGTAAATAACAAAGAACGTACTACAGCCAAACGGCCCAAGCTACAGCAACCAATTAATATGCATTTTATTCCCCAATTATCCAGCTTTCATATGGATAAGTCGGATTTGTTCTATCTATAACAGTTTTCGATAAAATCGCTAAAATGTAAAGACACCGCTCATTTTCGTACATTAATTTTTCATTTCTTCAAATTTGACAGCCAAACGGCTCTAGACACAGCAATAAATTGGTATGCGTTACATTCCACAACTATCCTAGTTTCATATGCATCTTTAGGATCCAATCTATCTATTATAGTTTTCGAGAAAATCCCAAAAATGTGAAGACGCTGCTTTTTCGCATGTTAATTTTTCATTTTCTCAACTTTGACAGCGAATTGCAGCTAACCGGCTCTAGACACAGCAATAAATTAATATGCGTTACATTCCTCAACTATCCTAGTTTTCTGTGTATCGTTTATATCCATTCTATCTATTATAGTTTTCGAGAAAATCACTAAAACGTGAAGACACTGCTTTTTCGCATGTTAATTTTTTATTTCTTCAATTTTGACTGCAAATTGTAGGTAAACGGCTCTAGATACATTAATACAATGATATACGTCACATTCCCCAACTATCCTAGTTTCATATGCATCTTTAGGATCTAATCTATCTATTATAGTTTTCGAGAAAATCCATAAAATGTGAAGATACTGCTCTTTTTCGCACGTTAATTTTTCATTTTCTCAACTTTGACAGCGAATTGCAACCAAACGGCTCTAGACACAGCAATAAATTAATATGCGTTACATTCCCCAACTATCCTAGTTTCATATGCGTCTTTATGATCCAATCTATCTATTATAGTTTTCGAGAAAATCACTAAAATGTAAAGACCCTGCTTTTTCGCATGTTAATTTTTGGTTTCTTCAAATTTGACAGCGAATTGCAGCCAAACGGCTCAAGACACAGCAATAAATTGATATGCGTTACATTCCTCAACTATCCTAGTTTTTTGTGCATCTTTTATATCCATTCTATCTATTATAGTTTTCGAGAAAATTATTAAAATGTTTAGACGCTGCTTTTTCGCATGTTAATTTTTCGTTTCTTCAAATTTGACAGCGAATTGCAGCCAAACGGCTCAAGACACAGCAATAAATTAATATGCGTTACATTTCCCAACTATCCTAGTTTCATGTGCATCTTTAGGGTCCAATCTATCTATTATAGTTTTCGAGAAAATCGCAAAAATGTGAAGACGCTGCTTTTTCGCATGTTAATTTTTCATTTATTCAAATTTGACAGCGAATTGCAGCCAAACGGCTCTAGACTCATCAATAAATTAATATGCCTTACATTTCCCAACTATCCTAGTTTCATAAGCATCTTTTATATCTACTCTACCTATTATAGTCTCCGAGAAAATTTCTAAAATGTGAAGGCACTTTTTTTGGCAGTTCATTTGTTAATTGTTAATGAATAACAATGAAGTAAAAAGTTCGATTAATACAATTAGGAAGATTGTTATTATATATCAGCAATCGTTGGGCCCGTACTGTATTCAAATATTATAAAGTATCGGACACAACGACTGGCAATAGTATAATTGTAGAAGTGATCCTGTGAAGAAATAAATAACAATAAACTAAAAAGTTAGATTAATACAAAAATAAGTTTAGAAAGATTGTTATTATATATTAACAACCGTTATACCCGTACGGTATTCAAATATTATATAGTATCGGAAATAACGACTGACAATACCATAAACATAGAAGTGATCCTGTCAATAAATGAATTTAATATAATTAATATAAGTTACATTACGCTCGTTAATACAATAATGATTTTTTTAAATTATCTAATTATTTAAGAATACAGTTAAATATAAATAGTTAAGTCAAACTAATCAAATCCACATTTAGATTTGTTGGTGATTTTGATGATATATTGGCAATCACAATCACAACATTCATTAATACAATAAACATACCATCTGAAACTATTACAAAATGTTTCTTGATGAGAATTAGCGATGAAGAAAAAAATCGTTTAATTTGATACGCGAAGTTTCTGAAGTTGTTAAGGTTGTTTTAATGAGTCTCGGTTTATATAATATAAAACAGTTAATGAGTTTCAGTTGCTGGGCGTTCGTTAAATTGCTGGACGGTTTAAGTGAAATATTCCATGGAGTGTGGTCTGTACTATTTTCAATTACTTAATAGTAACAAACAACACCCCATAAAATACATACTTAGCTTCTGTACATATAAAAAGTTCTAATGATTTCACTTTTTACTTTCAGAATCCTTCATGACATTCAGGAATATTTCGAAAAATTTAAACATTTTTTCATTCTAGAACGCACTTACTTATTGAAGGAATACAAACTGCACATATTCTTTAACAACATTCAATGTTATTTAGAAATGTTTTTGAAATTGAGTTTACTTACGGTTTTGGTGAATTTTAGGCACAAAACATATCACTGAGTTAACTAGTTGCAACATCTTTCAAAATATCCATTTTCTGTAGGTTGATATGTTCTTTAAACATATTTTGACTTTCGTGCATCATACCTGTTGCAGTTGTTGCAAACGTCTATTGCAAGTCCATCTTCAAAACTGATTTTCTTTTCTGGCGCATCCAGCTTTATATAGACAAAAATTTAATACCACCCCTAGAAAATTGAAAATTTTAGTCCGTTATAGGAAAACAAAAGCTGGGATGTCTTACCGAAACACCAGTTCTGAGGAAAGGAAACTGAAGTACGGAGAATCGAAGAAGAAAGGGTCGACAAACGGACAGTCATGAAGCGTTTCAAATTCTAATACGCACATTTCTTCTTCACATTTTTCGGGGTAGTTACCTGGGTAAGCGAATGGTCGCATTTTTATAGTCGTAAAATTATAATTAAAATTTTCCACCAGGCTTAAACGCATATATATATTTGACGTCGGTCGGTGCTGCGGTAATAAAATTTAATACGGAATAAAACCAGGGGGGCCTAATTAAAATGTCCCGTAAACTATTCGCGAATTTAATATGCAAAAATTATTTTATTATGTAAAACTTAGTGCCCCGCATTCCGGATAGTTTTCGAATTCAGCGTTGGCCGTGTGTTCTCTAACATCTCTTTTTTCCATACAGTTTTTCTTTGTTTTTTTTTCTCTCTCCGGCCATTCGGCATGTGCATGCTTTTTTAATTTAGTATGGGTGGGCACATTTGCATTGTAATTGCACTGGCGTCGGAGGACATATTTCACACAAAATGAAACCGTTTTTCAGTTTTTGTCAATAATAAACATTGCTAGTTATTCTTGATTAAAGTTGTAATTAGAATTTGGATTTGAAAACGCGATGCGTTTGTTGTTTTTTTTTTCATGCAGCGAGTTTCTATGACCGTGGCAAATATACGCGTCCGGCGAATATTTTTTGAATAAATGGCTTTTAAACAAAGTTGCAAAGTGGGCCACGGTGTTTAACCATTCGTAATGTAATTTTATAATAACTTATGCTGCAACAATTTTGGTATTCGTGCGTTCATTTCGAAAATAATCAAGGGAGTATGGAACGGACATAAACTTAATTAGCATGGGACTTCCCCACGGAACGTGCAGTAAAATGACAAAACTCGTATTTCAAATTATTGTATAAAATTTAATTTATTATAGAATAATAATAAATTTAGCTAAAATCGAGGCCCTTCTGTAAAAGTAACAACAAAAAATAAAACTCTACAAGTGCATTTTATTGTTGCAAAAATTGTAATAGAAATGTGAACAAATATTGTATACATTTATTTATCTTTTGTCAGAATTACATTAGTTAATTATGTTTTATGTTTATATTTACTATAAATTAGTATTATTAATTATTTTTATTGCAACAGTGAACAAAATACAAAATTTATATGATTATAAGAAAAAGTAAACACAATTATTTCCAATGATGTAAAGGGCTTTAGATTATAGGTCTTTCTGCCCTCTACATTATTAAACAATGATGATTCGAATATGTGCTGTAACTGAAAAACGTTCTAAATTTAAGATAATATACATAATTTTACATCATCTTAAAGCATTTACGTGGTGATTATCATAATTTATTTTGTAATTACTTGAGATTTTCGTTATCAAGTAAATTAACTTCATAAACTTGATAATTATTTATCAATGTCAAGAAGGATGAATGGCTTGTTTCTGCTCCTCCTACTTAAAATACATGTTTTATTCAGTATTAGGGCTTTAGTTCAGTTAAAATATCAACAGAAATCTCGACAGTTTAGACCATTCAATTACCGGTAAACAAATTTATTTTTGGTAATAAAGTTCAAAACCATAAAAATCTAACAAGTTTACGATACGTTCATGTATTACAAAATTCTTACTAAAATTGAATATTTTCCGTTCCGCAGTAATTTTCTTTTTCACTAGCTGATTGGTGACCTGTAAATTCTGGAAAAATCGGTCAGCAATAGGGATTGAACCAGAACCTTTTACACGAGGTTTTGTGGGTTTGCTGGGACTCTTTTACAACAAGATCTGTCCCTATAATTCTTATTGTGATAACAAATTTTATTGCAAGCTTAAGTACATGAAAACTTTCTATAGAAGAAGAAAATATATAATATAACTCCATTCCTAGAAAAGGCCTATTGACCATTTGGCTTACCTATCAGCATATAATTGTTTTTAGATCAATTTAAGCTTTTTTTACATTGCGAAAGTAAATATTGTTAAGTGAATTAATTATATGAACGTCGTACAGTGATGCCTGGCGGTAAACCAAGAGCTAATCCGGTTGAAGAGCTAAGATGAAAGGATTTTTATCATTGTGTCGGTAATCCATAAAGGAGGATTACGTGCGACTGAAGTTAATGTTTTGTGTTTACTCTACCATTTCGCAGGTACCGTTTTACTAACGGTTATACTTACTACAAAAAAATAGAATTTAATTGAGCGCCTGGAAAGTGATAATGGGGAGATTCTGGAAACGATTTCATTATCTTAAGTTTAATGTATGACATAACTACAACAACAACAAAAAAATGATAGAAAATTGCATTTTTATGTTGTTAAAAGAAACGATGTTTCGAGTTTGTAACAGAAAAAAAGGAAAGAAAACGAACTGTCAGAGCGCATGAATGGGGATTTTAATTTGCAATTTTTTGCGTGGACACGGAATAAAGACTTCGGAAAATTGATTAAAGTTGTAATTACATTCTTTTGGGTGGAAGGCTCAGAAAATGAAAATATGAAAATACACATTTGTAATCAGAGTTTAATTAAAAAGTAAGCCCTCGAAGTTTAAGGATTCTCTAAGCACAGAAGGAGGAAGGACGACGACGATTTACATTTCGGCCGCCGAAAGTAAGAACAGGCCGGAGCGGAACGGGTCGAAATGAAGAATCCTTTGCAGCTATTCGCTCGTATTCTTCTGTTCTTGTTCCTTAGGTTTTGTCTTATATTATTTCCCTTAACATATATAATAGTTCACGTATATAAGACAATTCTTCTGGCGTCGTTAAGGCCACTTGGCGGCCTCCCAGACATCATAACCCACTTCCGTTTCGCTCGTTCCCTGACTCGGAGAAGGAGAGGTCCTGGCCAACTGGTGCACACGTCCTTCTAATAGGGGCATTATCCTCCGCTTTTCACTTGCAAAACCGCTGAAAATTGTGCCCACATCGCACGGGGCGCGACTTTTAATTGCCGGCCGATTCATTTCCATTTCACTGTTGCTCATCCCATCGCTCTCCCATTCGCCCTTCCAGTTTCCATCTCTCTCTCGCGCGCAGCGTTAATGAAACTTTAATATGATTAACCCAATTTTCCCATCATCTATTCACTTTTATAACCGACATCGTTCGGAACGCGCGTTTAATGTTAAAGTTAACGTTTATAGCTTGATTATTTGTTATGCAAATTGCGAAAGGCAGCCATAACAAACTGCAAATAAGTTTATTAAAAACACACGCGTAATGCGGTAGATTTTAATAAGTGAATTAAGAGAAAAAACAGGATTTAATCTTCGCTGCACGTTATATAGCAAGTCCTTGCATTTCACTCCGCAAAGCGGAATTTTCGATTTTACCGTTACACATTTTTTTATATCCTCCTTGCAGCATGCAAATTTCAAGTTTAAGTCGAATTTATTAGCAAGTATAATGTAGGAAACTTTTATTTTCTTGCAATAAAAATCAATAGAATACAGCTTAGGATGTAAACTTTGGTAGAACTTTTTATTATAATAAAACTTACTTTGATGACTAATAGGAAAACAAATTTTTCGATTTCTTTGTTTTCCTTTATTAAGAAAAACAGTTTCAGTTTTTCAAGTATATCATAAATCAATTTAATTATGAATCAAATTATGTTATCAAACATATATAACTATACAAATAATTACAGATAATAAAAAGTGTGTAATACTAAAAAAAAAATGCAATTTTCTCGTTGAAAACTGTTAATTTTGATCTCAATTAGGAAATTTAATGATTACAACAATAATTATTATCATACATACGTATTTGGTTGATAAAAATGTTGATTGATAATAGTGAGACGTTTTCTTAAGAAGTATTGATTTAAAATCAATACCACCTAAAAAAGAAACGAGAAAGTTAAAAGATTTTGTTGCTCTAAACTAATTCATTTAGATCAGTGGTTCCCAAACTTATTTGGTCCTCTTTCCAGAGGAAATATTGCTCAGCAACCCCTGGAAATTATTATTTTGTAATTTTAACAACAATTAAACAGAAAAAACATATGTATTAATCTACCTTTTCTACAAGTGGCCATCATTCCTGAAACGTTGCAGCGCCAACTTTGGGAATGACTGATTTAGATTAACGTTCTTTTAATGTCGAATCTATAAAACGTAAACATACAAAATTGATCGAGATTGTTACGTTTGTTTATAAACAACTGATTAATTGAGATACTTTGAATTATAAACGAGTCGGCGGTAGATCGGTGCATCTGCGGATCGAATAATAATGGGAAGCCCTGAATAACTGAAAAATTCATGGAGTCCCCGTCGTCGGTAATTCGATCTGGAAAGACAAGTTCAACAAACGTGTCACGGAATGTTGCGAACAAACAAAGCTTTTGCACTGAAACATCTGCAAGTGTTTTGAACATTCGCGGAGGAAACAAGAGGAAGTGTTACATCATTTTCTTTGTAGTGATATCGCGCATACAGCAGACAGCCTTTAGGCCGAGCAACGTGCACAGAGGTATCACGTAATTTCCTGAGGCTTCTAAGCCGTCATCGCATAAAACACGACGCGTAGAAAAATAATAAACACAAAACACATTTGATTTCAGTATTGTCTAAATAGAAGTATTTTCATAATTTCGTAATTATCTTCAGAACGTTGTTATTTACTATGCAATACACATTAAACACAATTCTTTATGATGCAGCAAAACAAATTGATTTTAATTTAATTTTATATACAATATTATTTATATTGAATCGCTCAGCTTTTTAATTGAAAAGTATGATATGCAATAAATTTAGTTTTGAATTGATTACCTAAAATGTATGAAATATTTATTACATGAAATTTTTAAAATATTTATTACATATTCTAAAACAAAATTCATGTATATTTCATGAAATTCATTGTTCTCTATCGATTTTAATATTCTATATTTGCAGATCAAGTATCAGGATTATACAAATCTCGCTATAAGATGTTGAAAATAGACACAATTTGTTGGAAATATTGATGTCGGTTCAGATTATGCAAAACTACTGCGAATCGTAAAGCAAGGCGGGTTTAACGATGGATTTGAAGACGCGCTTGATGAAATACTGCGATATAGGGTTTCCTTTTAGAAAGTTTACAACACGCTCCCAAGAAACTGAATCCATTTAGTTTTGTTTGCGCTATATTTTGTCAACATTCTGTTCTTAAGTACGAAGACAACTTTTCTGAATTGTCATTGGATTGATCACCATTTGTTTTCGACTAATTTGTCTGCCCTTTTACGTTTCGTTTGTTCGCTTTTGAAAGTAGTTCGGATGAGCGTTTGCACCTAGCATACAGTGCGGGGGAGAGTGGTAGTATTTAGAGGTGCATTGATTAAATTCCACAAACTGCACGGAATTCAATAAAGCTAAACCGTGATGTATACTTCCTCTGTCAACTATTGATACTCTCACATTGTGCTGGGCATTATGTAAACGTATACTGTTAGATTAAATAATACTCGCTGCAGCCGGCCAGGTCCGATAGAGTAAACAAAACGTGTTAATATACTTACATACATGCTGAGCGTTCCATTGTGCAGCCAGCACAAAGGGACTTATTTTACACATATTTCGGTACTTTTCGTACGTTGGACCGCTTCCAAATGTAACTTGAAATCGAACTTATGCTTTAATATCTTTGCTTTTGGTTATTCTACCAAATATACTCCTATTACCAACGTATTCCGAAGTTTATCTGAAGTTAAACAAATCACTTCCATGAGACAACTCGAAATTACAAACGAAAAATTCAAATTCATAAAACTTATTTACTATCAAAAATATTGTTAAATGGGTGTTTTTATACAGAAAAACGAAGAACTAGATATTAATTTATACTTTACGTTGATTTCTGTATCAAATTATAATTGATTAACTAATCTTATGCTTTGTTTTGAATGTTTCAACCATGTTTATAATGCATTTACACTACTAAAGGCTGTGTGTTGTTATTATTATTAGTAATTTCATCATTTCTATAACAAATTTGATTTAAAAAGAAAAACATAAAGTACACAGAATCAGAATGTACTCACAGTATCAAGAAAAAGGTGCAAATTTATACAAATTTTGCTAAATATTAAAAAGAGAACGAGTAAATTTTGCTTAATTAAAATGTAATGCATTGATTGATATAATAGAGTTAATTGATGTTTGTTTCAATACATAATACATTATTTAATTTCAATTTTATGAACATATTCCTATTGTTCCTTTCATGTTATTAATGATGTACAGAATTACATGAATTACAAGCACATTAATTAAATAATGTAATTACAACTATTTGTATAATGCAGTGAGAATGCAAAGCATTGTACATACATTTATAATTATCGCATTAATTTTAATTAACGAAAAAAAAGCAAATAAAAATAATTATATTAATTAATTATTGATCCAACAACTGTAATACCGACTGTATCGAATTCCCGAACACGACTCAATTGCTTTTCAAGGTTTTGATCGAATTTTCTAAAATTATTTTGAAAACTTTGATATTTATATTCGAGTCCTAATATAAACAATTCATCAATGCGTCTGCTTCAATTCAATGTATGTTGTTTTTTTTCATTACACAATGACAAAATAAAATAAAACATTCGCAGCTGAATGTATGCAGTTGTAAACGTACTTAAAATCCCCTTAGAGCCCCATTTTCCGAGTGTTTTCAATGCAGGCGAAAACTTTAATCTTTCCATTTATTTTACAATCCGTTCCATAAATTTGCTGCTTTTGTTCCGATACAAAACCGGCTGCAAACGTTAAACGGCATAAAATTACAAACCTAAATTGAAAATAAGGTGATTTAATGTGACTACACAGAATGTCACTTATATTATACATTCCAAAAGACTTGAACGAAAACGCAATATGAAATTGTAAATTAACAAATACTTTCATTTGAAATTTCATATTTAATTTCATGATTTTCAACTACAAACATTAACAATTAAAAAAAAATCATTATTTAACATTCATAAACGTAATTGCATTCACCTTTCAGCGTCAACACTTTGAAATAATTGTAATTGCATTACTTAGAATTTCAATTATAATATTAAAATAGAAACTAATTAATATGCTTTTTTAAAAATTAATTGCAAACTAATTGAAATTTTAGGAAATTATTTGCATGTACGAGGATTTGTGCGTTTTTAAGAATTATACGCCGCAATTAGAGTAGAATTTTACGCACGAATTAACATGCATAATTCAAGTAATCAGCACCTGCTCATTATCACCCTCTCTCATGGTGCCGTTTTAGAATGGGGGTTAATTACGTCGACACTAGGTCTGAGGGTGGGCCGCACGTCAACTGTAGAAGATGCTCGAAACTCTCTGGTACACACAGTGTTATGATAAAACTCATGAAATTTTCAGAGACTCATTATCATAGTCGCATGTACCCGATTCCAATCAAACCGAATACATCATCATGCTTAAAATCCTGTTGCTTCTCACATAAATTATTGCAGTTGTATTGGCAATTGCATAATAGATTATTCTGTTTTAACAATACCAAATTTATATTTGAAAAAATGGACTATAGAATTGAATCGTTTAATGCATGATTGAAAGAATGCTTCAAAACTATTACACTCATACCTCGCTTTACGGCCTAGATACGTTCCAGGAAACTTGGCCGCAAAGCGAAAAGCCGTATAACGAATCAATTATTGCGCTTGCGCAAGATTGGCAACATGTAGATATAGCGACTTGGAGAAAAAAGGGTTTTTTGCCGTTATAGCAAAACATTTTAGGCCGTAAGTCGAAAACGTGCCTTAATTGAAGAGGGCTGTAATGCCGTATAGCGTGGTATGGGTGTATTTTGGGTCTAAATTGCTAAATTACATTAAAACATGTTAGTACAATGAGATCCGCTGTTTTGGACTTTTTAACTGTTAGGAAAGAGTATACAATCTAAATACTAATACTATTCAGTTATTAGTTTATATTTTTGAAAAAGTACTAACAATTTCCTATAACTTATACAAAAAAGGCAGAGTTATAAAAGCAACGGTTTAAATTAAACAAAGTCAACCCATATCACATTCTCCATGTTTAAGGATTTTAGTACATAAGTCACGTTCAACGATGAGGTAAATCCTTTGAGGCAAAAAGTAGCATTTTCGGGTTTCTATTTTGACAGAAGACTTACTCGTCAGAAAATACTAAAAGCAATATATTTGATCTAGGAAAATGTATCGATTCTTTAAAAGCAAGACCTTTCTATTAATCGATAATAAACTTTTAATGTATAAACTACGACAGTAGATGCATCCTCAGGGAGTCATATATAAAGTTATATTAAACAAACATATAGAGTAGATTTGTGTGGACTGTACCTAGTTAATGCATGTTGTAAAATTTGGAATATTTAAGTGCGACTGGAAAGTTTCAACGATATTTACATTTCTTTTAATATATATAAAAATGTAATCGAGGAATCAATAGAATTATCACTTGATTAATGAATAAAATTCTACGAAAATGATCGTTAAGATTAACTTTGTTTTCTTAGGTAAAAATTGTATTAGTTTCTTTAAGGGAATACGTTTGTTCGTAAAGATTTTTTTAAATTTCTGATTAATAATATAAAGATGAACTTTGAATCAGAATGCAAATCTCATATTTTGTTTTATTATAGAATTTTAATAAGTTATTTGGTAATGAATCTGTAAAAGAATGTAAAGAATTCGTTATGTAGTTAATTGGGAAACGTTCCGGAATTCACTATATTTAGAAGTAGAATTACATAATTTCTTAAAATGAATTTCTTGTTATAGTCACAAACAGATAGAAGTAAAATTAGTTAGTTACAATAATAATAATGAAATAATGACTGTTACAAAACGCTATTGACCATGGTTTTTCTGCCAAGAAAATAGTAACAATCATAGATTATTTTTTATACAGAATATTTAGAAAATCAGTTCGTTGCAGACTTTAGGAACTTGATGTCCAGTAGCAGCAATCCTTGGGGATTCGATATGAGCTTGATATACATTATTAAATGGAAATTGAAGATAAAAACCGATAAATTAAGATGATGAAATTAAAAAAAAATAAGTTTTATAAAGGTTTATTGAACATTTCATTATGTAATACTAATTGTTATATAAATAATTAGAGACTAAATTATATAATATCACTGGGTGGACAGACTTACGTCACATTTGTGACTAATAAAGTTATTATATTATATAATATTTAAACAACGATTACATAACTAAAATTGAGTCCTAAAATCTGGATGTATTATGTTAAATGCTTTTGTTTATATTGTGTATAATAATTGTTATAAATGTTAATGAATCTGAATATTTTTAGAATGATTTCTTGTATAATTTAATAATTGTTTGTTTGAGGTAAATGTATGTTAAGATTATATTCGAAGGAAATCATTAAGGTGACAATAACACCATAATCATTAAAATAAGCAAGTTGGGGTCTCCTGTTTAGATGTATATATATAGATTGAGTTCGAGTTGCCGACAAATTGGATAACCTGTGGCGTGATTTAGAAATAATGACGTGAAGCTTAGAAAACAAGTATTGGAACAATTTCCGCGAGGTCGGTCAAACAGGAATTGGGGTAATTGGAGCCGCGCAGACTTAAAGCAAACTTCCTCCTCCTCCTCCTCCTCCACTCTTTGCCCATTATTATTATTATCATTCGAAAACCCAATGTTGCACTTCTTTCGCTCGTTTCTTTCCCTTGTGGTATCCGTGGTTAAGGATCAGGATCAGTGTTCGGCGCGCCACTGACAAGGCTGCGAAGTCAGATACAATCGATGCAAAAGTTCGCGCCGCCCTCGCACATCTTGCCGCCTCCACTGCCGTCGCCGACCGCCGGCTTCAGTACGATTTCGCGCGGGCCGCCCGCAACAATCCTCTCACTCACTCACCCACTCACTCCGATCTCTCCTCTCGCTGATATCTCTGCTCCTCGTAGTAGTGCACTACATCCTCATTAAATCGGCCGGCCGCCCCCGCAACAGCCGCGCAAAAAATAATCATCTCGTTGTCGAAACTAGGCAAAATCCAGATTCTTTGCCAAGTGCGAATCGCAGTTGTGCGGAGCGCGGAAGATAAGCTAACCGGAAACGCGTGGAAAAAGTTTCGCAAACTATTTTCCAAGTGACTTTTCTCCTTCCGGTTTCCTCAGAAATTAAAAATTACGAACGGTGATTGCCTTCTGTTCAGTACCGACAACTAACAAGTGAGTAAATACTAATTTAAATAAGATGAAATGCAATTATCTTATAAAAAGCAAATTTCTTACATAATAATATCAAATTTATTGCAACAAATACATGAAAAAAAATACAAAGCAAAAGTAAACATAATTATTACCATTACTGTAAAGGGCTATAGACAATACTTAATAACAATATTTTCTCATGTTAATTACTTTAAAATATATAAATTATCTTGATACAAAAGAAAAACTATACATGAATATAATCAAAAAGATTTTATGTACTTTCATCTTCAAAATTTAAAACCAATTGTTTGAAATCATTATAATTTAAATAGAAAAAATGTAATTACCGCATTTATTATTTATATTTTTTAAAATATTATTATTTAAATGATAAATTTATTGCATTATTACATTAATTATAAAAAAATCAATAAAAAAAAGTTACCATTGAAAACAAAAGTTTATCAAGTTTAATATTGTACTATATAAATTAAATGGACGTCATTAAGATCAAGGTGGCTGTTTTTATACAATGGTTTAACTACTTAATAACTTATATTAGGTAGACGTAGAAAAAAAAAATGGTTACGAAACTAATGGTATTTAATTAATAAATAAATTTTTGTTGTAAACTATAAAAGTTTTAAATCAATTGTATAGAAAAGTGTTTGAAAGTTTTTCGTTTGTTAGAATTGGGTCATCCCTGTCGATAGTTACGTATTCTTTTTTATTATTCAAATTTTCTTCGCAGGAAATATTACGCAGATTATGTGACTTATTTATCTATATATTTGAGTGTAGGTATTTCAATATGTAATATTTCCTAAACTAACGTATAACTATATAAAAAAAATAACGTTAGAGTCTATATTTCAGACTATTATTTGTAAGACGATATTAAGACAACATCAGAATCGTTATTTGATGCAGCATTCTATTGAATAATTCAAGATTATAAGATCATAATATAGTTTGAAAGCATTATCCTGTATTGATTCAGAATATTTTGATGTCAATAATTACTAATAAAATTTAATTTCAATAAGTTCATTGCTGACGAACAAAGTTTTTATAACTTTTTTTGAATTCTTTACTTGTTTTGCATTACCCATAATAAATAGTTATTATACTATTTTTAACACAGAACTCAATTAATAAGATATTTGAATCGAAAATCATATTCTAGAAGAAATTGTGCAAACAATACATACTAGAATTGCTTATTTATGTTGTTTTTTCTTGTACAAATCCATTATTTAAACGTTATTTATTTACGGCAATTACAACCAGACGATTACTTGTAATGTAGTTTGTGGTTGGAACCGAAGTCAGCCCAGTGTTGCAGGGAAACGCATATATCATTTACACAACAATATGTGTATCTAAAGTCCACAGTAGATGCATTGCACTAAAGCTGACACTGCACACGGACGTGCACTTTATACTATCAATGAAATAAGGCACCTTTTAGTGTTTGAATCACATCATGTTTTTGTTATTTTTGGACTTTCAACGTAGATATCATTAACATATTGTGCAAATTAATACTATGAAGCTTTTAACAATTAAGAAAATATCAACTATAACTACGTAGCAATATTGAAGAATTGGTAATGTTTTCAAACTTTCCTTGGATGAAAATATGTTAATAATAATAAATATTGTTATTTTTTAAATATTATTGGATATTGTAACAAAATCTGAGAAATATCAATGATGTTCTACAACTGCAGTTGAAAATAGGTTGTGCATTTGTAGAACGAACAAAGCCAGAATAATATATCCACTTGACCTAATTAAAAGGAAAATAAGGGTGTATTCTGAGTTCGAACTCGATATTTGCATGACGTGTTACGTAAGCGTTATTTATATTTCCTATATCTGTCCCTCATCTCTTGATATATGCACAAACATTAAATGTTAAATGCATTCGCATATGTAATGCAAAAAATGAGCAAATTTTATTTCAGCTTAATGAAATAACATTTTAATATACTAATAGGCTCGTAATTACGCGCTCGACAAACCCGAATGGGCCGAATGGACTTTAATGTAATTTCCGGTTAAATCATTAACGTTAATTTCGATGTGCTCTTGGATGCAGTTTTTTGTAATACGATTTTGACCAACATCGTCGTTTGCATCTCCACCCTCTCTCTCTCTCTCACTCTCCAAATTTTATTTCGTGCATGGCTCAGGTTGTTAAATGATGTTCGGAATGAAATGGAAATGTGCTCGACGGAATAAAATGAATTTCCCAAAGGGAAGTGTTGGCAAGTCTGTGCATGTAATGTATTGGGTTTAATGTGATTGAGATGCATTCTGCGCTGACCATGCTGCTGCGGCTGCAGTGATGCGAAGGTGTGAAAAAGTAATAAATTCTTGGTACCGACGCCCAAAGCCATCTACTTCCGCGTTTTGATCGTCTCATTTCCTTATTTCGAGAGGCCGGAATCTACATGGTTACATACTTAAATACGAAAAAGTCTTCGTTTTTCATCAATATTTAGGAAATATCTAAATATATTACATTCCAAATTAAAAAGTTTTAAGGTCAATAGTCCTTTGCAACCCTTTTATTTATATTTTGTTTATTACTTTCAGATGTAACAATTATTTTATTAACAACAATTCAAGTTGAATGTACAATATATTGGAGCTGCAAATAGTTCGGGTTTCATTTTCCAAGGCTTTTCCCAAAAGTACAATTTGTTTTGCTTCGGAATTCCCTAGCTAGATTTTTGTGTAACGCAGAGGAAATGGACCATGGATGGAGAGTACTGTGGGATTTCTATACACTAATGATTATTAGGCCCTTAATGCAAAAAAAAGTTTGTATAATTAGTTTGTCTGTTCCTTCACGAGAAGTAAATCGCTTTTGTTCTGGAGGTACTCCGGACTTTGTTTATTTGTTCCTATAACTCTATTGGACTTTGTTCAACTATGTTTAATTTAGTTAGAGTTGTAATTCACTGTTTATAATGTCCAGTGATTGTCTTAGTTACTCACTGTTCGTATCATTCCGTCTATTGTAATATATATAGTTACATTATGCTTTGTTTTGTGCATTGTGTTCTTCTGTATTGTTGTAAATTTTGTAATTAATATTTAGGTAGAATGAAATTAACAAAAAAATAATTATGAAAGTCCATTAAATAATACATTTATTTACTGGTAAAACGCGACAATTCAAAATACAGAAAAATTATATAAAATATTTAGTGTTTTTTTTTAAATAACATATAAAATAGTAATAAACTAAATGTATTGCATTTTTAATACTATTTCGACTATTGAATTCTGCTCATTCATTCAAATATAATGGATTAACTATGTTCGTTATACATTTAAAAAACGATGTTGGTTACCTGAATTGTACGTTAACCGAACATCGATTTACTGCAATTTAGTGAAGAGTGTTTGTTATCCGAGTATACAAATCTTTCAAGAAAGTATTCGTTTTTCAACTAGCTTAATAGTAATGTAAAATTGCTTTATTAATCCTCTTAAAATAGGTTTTTCTTACATATAAAAATAGACAACAATTTGCGGATTAACCGATACATTACACAATCGTTCACGACCTACATTAACTAAGTCTACCTATATCAACTAATCCCGTCACGTCGAATGTATAGACATGCTACCGCAAGTCGTTAATTTAAGCCTCACCAAACCTACAAAGTAATTAATACCACCCCTGCACGAGAGCATCCACAAAATAACTACACAACAAAATAATTCATTTTACGATAAATTAATACAAAGAGGAACAATTACATATTTAATTTCCATACAACTACCGAAACAATGGCGAGAATTCAATATTAATATATGCAACAAAATTGTAAATAAATACTGAACTGTAAAGGCCGTAAATATTCGTGTGGATGCAAAGTGCGACATTGTTGCTTCGTGCGCATTGAAATAAATTATTCCATTGCACTAAATTGTAAATCGCGTTGATTAATGCAGGTCAAGGTCGGATGATCGCACTCGCTGCGTGACTCCAAAGGCACAGAAATCTTTAATTATTACTAATTCAACGGATTCAACGTCCGGCTGGAATGTAACATTTAATGCGATAATTCGTCGAATTGTATATAAAGGAGATGTTAATCGTTACATTGTTATTCTGGTTCAAGTTACGATGGTGGTCCAAATTGGGAAACTATTATACATTAATCTATAGCAATGGTATTACAAAATAACGTTAAATAAATCTATTGACAAAACTGCATTAAATCAGATGAATAAGTTCATGGTCGATAGAAACTTAAGAGACTAACAGTTAACTTCTATTGCGTCGCTTTGGTTTTCCTATTTTTTGCAACCGCAGAGGATTACTTCCCTACTTAGGATTAAACAAGCGAAGGACGGAAGTACACAGAATTGATCAGATCGCTTTTAATTTGCTTCCACTGTTTTCCTACCCAGTGGCCTTCCAAATTGAAATATAATTTAGATGAAGGCAAAAGCGCAGAGCCCTTAGACGAACCTCCTCCCTCTTTTTATTTCAATTAAAATAATTAAATCTCCTAAAGACAGATTTTTCCTATCGCAGCGACGATTCAATTTGCGTTATCTCTTTCGTTTCCCCCTTCATCCGACATATGTTTTCCGTTGGACTTCTCTTCATCCCTTTTTCAAAGTTCCATTCTGGCAAAAAT
>JAFMTC010000136.1:264725-291900 GCA_018845635.1 Nicrophorus orbicollis
CCCCCCAACACTCAAGTAGATCTCAGATATAAACAAATTGTTTGATTTCCCAATACACTTTCCTCGCACTTCTTCATTCTTCCACTTTCTTTCTCTCTTCCTATTCTCCTCACTCGCTTTCATTCCTTCTGGGATAATATTTATTTTACAAAGTGTTTTAATATCTGGCGCTTTGCAAATGTTTGCTTAGAATATAATTTTAATCGTGAATAATATTATCTTTGTTATCATTGTCGTGCACACTAAATAGAATGCGGTGCGTCCTTTAATTTTAATTAATTTTTTAACTGATTGCGCGAGGTCGGGTCGGGGAGAAACGTAAATCTTCCTCCCAGGAAGTTTACAAATACAAGCTCGGAGTCGTTCGGTTCTGTTAACATCCCTTAGGTAAATGGAACTCATTTACTTTCGGTCACGGAAGACAAGCGCCCCAATAATCGGAATTGGATTCCCCAAACTTCTCGAACTTTTCGCGTAATTATATTGTGAAGGAGGAGCAGCCGTCTGCTTCTCTTTTTTTCGGATATCTACTTATCATGAATTATTTCACTTTTCGAGTGTTCTTCTCGAGCTGTTAGTCAATTCAAATTGCAACAAAACAAGTATTTTAATTATTTCATTTGTCCACAAATTTGATCATCGACATGCGAAGATATTTGAGGTAAAGGATAGTTCAGGAAGTATAATTTATATCAGATTTTGAACCTAATTCAATGGAATTAAATAAGTTTTTGCTAAAACTCAAAATATTCACTTATTGATGCGTGCCAGTATTTAAATGAAATTTCTCTCAACCCAATCATTCCTTTAGTGTTGAAGCTAGGAAAATGTCAAAAAGGATCAAAGTATTTGATGTAAAGGATGGTTCAGGAAATAGAATCAATTCAGATTTCGAACATAATTCAATAGAATTAAATAAGTTTTTGCTAAAACTCAAAATATTCAGTTATTGATGCGTGCTAGTGTTTAAATGAAATTTCTCTCAACCCAATCATTCCTTTAGAGTTGAATCTAGGAAAATGTGAAAAAGGATCAAAGAGTCCTTGTAAACAGCTTTTTAATATTGTTGAGACTTTTACATACAAAAAAAGTTGTCTTCAACTTTTTTTTTGTTTTCTCAGCTGTTATTACGTTATTATTTATTAAACATGTAGAAATTATTATATCACTCTGTTTTGCAATGAAAGAATGAATGAATTATTAGCAATTACAAAGTAAATTGTTTGTTTATTGGAAGGAAATAAAGAAAAATAATTGTAAAATATAAAGGAAATCAATAGGCAAACAGATGTAAAATGAATGACTTATTTGCAACTGAATTTTCTTAAGCTATTGGAAAAATTCGATTTTCAATGGACCAATTAAAATATTTTTGTAACACTTTTATGTGGAAACCAATACTTCTCGTATAAATATCGTAAGCATAATGATATGGTGATGATGTCGTAAAAGTATGGACGTTCGAGAATCCTTAATGGTGAATATAGAATGAACATTCATCACACTCGGGAATAACAATTCTTCTGGGGTCATTCAACGTAACTTGTTATACTTCGTTTTTCTTCCTTATAATCTTCGGCATTAATAGGAGCTTAACGTCGAAGATTTTATACGATTCGCAATAATTAATTGGGATAGAAGCTAACTTATCTAAAGCGGAATATCGTTTAAATCCGATTTAAAACAGCGTTCCGGTCCGATGAATTAATTAAAATAATTATTCAAGATATTGCGAATCGAAATTCCGTGTGCGACGATTTGTAAATGATTGCAGCTTGAGTTCTCGTACATTTTCACATCGAATAATCATTATGAACGTAATGGAATGAAAAGTTTATTACTGAAACAAGTAAATAATAAGTACAAAGCAATAGTGTCGTGTTCCAGGGATGGAATTTTCTGGATTATGACACCGTGGATTATCTCGTAGTTACGTTGTTGTGGAGTATTTGAGGGGTTTATGAATATCAAATGCGAATATTATAAGTAGTTTTATTGTACAGTTGAGTGTTTTTATGGAGAAGTCAACTATATTAGTGTTGATCTCCTATTTTATTAACTAAGAGTTACATTCTTCTCTTAAGTTGCTAGTTGTTCCCCTAGCTAAGGCTACCCAAAGACTAAAGACTCTTAAAGACTAGCTTGCGAATATTCTAAGTAGTTTTATTGTACAGTTGAGTGTTTTTATGGAGAAGTCAATTATATTAGTGTTGATCTCCTATTTTATTAACTAAGAGTTACATTCTTCTCTTAAGTTACTTGTTAGCTCCCCCAGCTAAGATTGTTCTTCGAAGACTGTCAAAGACTAAAGACTAGCTTGATATTACATTAATATCTTATTTTATACTAACTAATAGCGGTGGGAGTAGGGGATGGGTTTTCCCTGTGGATGGAAAGTCACCCACTGTTGTGTACATTTCTTATCCTAATATTTGGAAAGTGGTAAAAATGGTCATAACAGGATGCCAAAAGGTCTGTAGTCTTATAGCCCACTAGATTAAGATAGCCGGTCTTTCTAGTGATTAGGGTATGGAAACTTGCTAAACAGAAATATATGTCTTTAAGAAGAACTTACTTACAATAACCAATACAATAATAATGAATGATATAAACAATAACGGTTATACATAACAATAGAAAAGAAGTATATTTAAAATAAGTTCAATTATGGGGAAAATTGTTAATATAAAATGAATGAAAGTGGAATATGATAATAACATTAATTGCAATAACAATTGCAAAAAATAGTAACAAAAATGAAGAAACATAAGGTTCTAATGCTGCAAACGGCTATTAGCTACAGATCATTCTGCCATTAAATATTATTACTATATGGACAGAAAAGTAAAAAGTATAATTGTGGGTAATAATAATTATAACTTATTTCTCGTACACTATTCTAATATAAACATGTTGAAGTGAGATGGAATAGAATGTTGAGCGGTTCCCATATCGATTACGGGTTATGTAATCCTCTTTTTTTCTCTCTCCACTTGGTTTACTTGCATGCATATAATACTCTGCTGCTTTATGCTTCGGGGGTGGCTTTTCGGCGCAAAAAGGTTATAGGAACGTTAATAATTGATGAATTTCACAAAGAGGGTCTGCACGAAACCAGTTTCGAAACAAAACACACAAAGAGTCAGGGGCCAACAGCAAGAAACTGGACTCCTGCGAGGCATTCGATGAGGGGTGAAGCGCATCTCTGCGGTGCGAAATGTTTCAATTCAATTTTAATAGCGATGAAACATTTAGAAATGTCCTCACGAGGACATCGAATTATATAAAACTGCTCTCCTCTCTCCTGCCTACTTTCATTATTTATTTTCGTCGAATAAAAATCCCGGTGACTTTTTTATTGAATTAGAAGGCGCACCTTTCGGGAAAGCTTTTTGCATTATTTATGCACTCTGCAGGAAGCGAAGATTTCTCCCATACATTGCAGAGATGCATTCGGTGGAAAATATAAAATATGAAAATTCATCAGTTATTTAGGTTAATAGTTTTTCGCTTCAGACTCTTTGTTGCATATTCATTACTACTCCAACAATTTTTTGCTTAAAATTAATAAAAACTATTAATTATGTATCTAATTATATCAAAATTTCATCAGGAGAGAACAGGTAGAAAAACATTAGTCGAAAACAAGTTGATTCAATTTATATACAATATCTTTATACAAAGATTCAACAGACAAATATAATATGAAGTCATTCATTTAGTAATAATGTAATGTTTTCAGAAAGAAAGCAACTTTATTAATATTGTTGAAAGATCTATTTTCTGCTCGGAAAAACATAATTTATAAAATAATTAATGAAAAAAAAAGCAGTGCAGCTAGAAGTTTATAAGTTGTAAGTCTTCGTGTCGTTGATCCCATCGCCTGCGAAGTTTCCAACTGCCTTCCTCTCGGCCCTGTCCTTCTTGCTCTGTTTATAACACGCCCATTGCCTAATGCAAGTAAAAAGTAAACAAGACTTTTGTTTAGTGCACAAAACTTTTAATTGAATATTATTTCCTAGTTGCAATGCGTTTTGCACCAAGAAATGAATTTGCAGCGGTGTAAATTTAGAGGGTTGATTGGTTGGACTCGAAGGGATTTGTATAGTTGGCAAGCTGCAAACCCCTAAAAAGGCCACAGACGCACAAAGCCCCTAAATCTTGCATGTCAGAAGTTATTTGTTCGTTTCGCATCCATACATGGATTGTTACCGATCAATGTTTTCTCGATACTGCAGCAACATACTGATATTTGCAAGTTATGTGCATATTGGGCAAGTTTGCAGACAAGAATTTTATTGCTACTTCCCAAACTTTCCATTTATATTAAAAAAAATCGTATTGAGAAAGAAACTCGAAGCAGGAAAACATGCTCGTCCACAATTACGAAGGAAACAACAAAAATAGGAGAAGAATTCATTTCTTGCTAATAATTTCGTACTTCGCATTTCTCCTCTCACCGATGTGTGTCTGTATTTTAACATATCCATTTCGTTGGCATTGAATACGATTTATGGAACTGAAGTGTGTATTTATGAGACCGCGCGGTGTCGAAGCCAAACACTTTTGTAATTGAAAAATCCAAAAGGCCATCAGCGATGCAATCAATCACTTAAAAAGCTGATTGTCCATTTATTATTATGATTTTTTCTATCATTTGATTGATAACTCGTGCATTCCTATATTCTGCACGTCGAAAAATGTATATAATTTCAAAGCAATTAGGCGCTGCGTAAATATTTGCTAGAGGAAAATACATCGCAGGAAATATTATTATGTATTAATGGAATTGACTTTGTTCAACTGAAAAAAAAAATGTGCACTTGCTCATTTTTCCGAATGGACATTAACTTCATGCTATTAACTACATATTGTGATTTATTTCATACATATAACGTGTAATCTAGATGCATTCCCATTAGTGAAACATGCATATTAGAAGATTTATTACCACGTAGAGAAGAAATTACAAGTTATTTATTATAACTAAACTTCTTTCTTTCTAATCTTGCATAACCCGTTATATGAGGCTTATTCTCCCTATAATAGACTGATCAGGGCTAAAGCAAAACTATTACAACAAATTTGTAGGTAACAACTTAGAATTATTGATGTCAAATTAACATAAAATGGATCTTATAGTGTTTGTATCTTATACATGTAAAAAAATGTATTGTGGTGTCCGGGGATTAAAAATTTCTGGACACCGTGGATTATCTCGTAGTTACGTCGTTGTGGGGTTTATGAATGTCAAATGCGAATATTCTAAGTAGTTTTATTGAACAGTTGAGTGTTTTTATGGAGAAGTCAACTATATAAGTGTTAATCTTTTGTTTTATTAACTAAGAGTTACATTCTACTCTTAAGTTGCTAGTTGTTCCCCTAGCTAAGGCTACCCAAAGACTAAAGACTCTTAAAGACTAGCTTGGTATTACATTAACATCTCATTTTATACTAACTAATAGCAGTGGGAGTAGGGGATGGGTTTTCCCTGTGGGTGGATAGTCCCCTACTGATGTGTACATTTCTTATCCTAATATTTGGGAAGTGGTGAAAAAAGTCACAACAGGATGCCAAAAGGTCTGTAGTATTATTACTACATAAATGTCCACTAGATTAAGATAGTGATTAGGGTATGAAATCTTCCTAAACGGAAATGTACGTCGTTAAGGAGAACGTACTTATCAAAATAACCAATACAATAATAAGGAATGATATAACAGTATTGTTTGCTGCAAATGACAAGAGGAATATACATTTTCAAGGCAAATGTTTGTTGTGAAATTTAAGGATATTTGTGCAATTAAAATGCACACATGGGACGAAAAATAAAAATTATATACAATAACAGCAATGTTGGGAAAGGGCGTGCGTTGTTTGCGCTTTTAATAAAGTGCTAACGTGGTGTATGATGCGAAAGCAAGCCAAGCCTATTTTCGGGGAGGGCGGCAGTTTGAAAACTTTATGTACGTGCGCCCTTCAAGTGGATATAGAAAGGGGCTTGCGAATCCGGGCCTCGAAATGAAGATATATCTGAGTTAAGTTTGTTTTTAGAGGAGCCTAACCTACAGGTACAACTTACAATGAGAGTTTTGTGTCTACGTGTCTTCTCTCTACACCCCCGTGGCAAGCATTACTGTTGCTGTTTATTTACAGGCCATGTTTTCATATTGTTATTACAATTTTTTGTTGTTGTTGTTGTAGTTGTTGTTCGGGGCACACAAATGCAAACTTTGCGCAGAAATTTATTTGCAGCGATTAAACATTCAGAGGAATCTCATTCTGCCGCAGCTCCTGATTACATATCATAAATATCAACTCTCGTATTTTTCTCGCCACTCCTGCATCCTGTTGTCTTCCTTTCATTATTCAAAGCGTTGTTAACCCAATTTTCTTTCATAATTCCTTTCGAGCTTGTTTAGCGCGTTTCGCCAGATTCAAATGATGCATGCAGGCATGTGCTGCAAAAGTCGAGGGCTCTAGGGTCCAGTTTCGAGCATCCCTTAAGACCGTACACATAGAAACACGCATCCGGCATCGCTGCGCTAAGTAGAAGAAATCTTGACATTTTATGTGACACATTTAAGTTTAATGTCGGGCTCTATTTCAAACCGTAAACCGGCAACAATAACATCCATATAAAACCACCGCACACATGCACGGATTTATTGCTCGAAGTGGTAATTAACTATGAAATCCTTGCGACTTTTATTACTGCGCCTCCATTAAATAAGTCAATGGATTGTTTGCAGATACAATTATTATTCGAACTATTTTTAGAATTAATCGCTGTTAAATTGATTAAACGCATCATAGCCTTGAACTGTTTTCATTTTGTTAATATTATATTTTGTACACTTAAGAATCAATTTACTTGGTATTTATTACATTGGAGCCTTTGATAATCTCATCACAATTATCTTTATGTTATATATCATTGATTGACTAAATTATCAATCTGTAGTCGAAAAGATATTGTGAAATTGTAGAAACAACATCTTTTACAAATATAATACGTTTTATCAATTGGTTACAGATTGCTTTTTTGGAAATAGATTGATGAATGCTGTTTCACAATAGGAAATCATGAAAAAAAACAGCTTGATTATTAGTTTGGGCTTGTTATTTAGTAATTCTAATTTAATGTTTCTTCGTTTTTTGTTTCTTTAATTTTAATACTTTTCTATTACATCCTATATTAAATATTTGGTGAATGTTCATTGTATGGGAACCGCAAATTCCTGAATCTATACAATGCAGATATATAAAGCATGCAGTCGAGTTCAGAGGCCAATAAAATTACCCTATCAGAGTTGGAATGAGAAAAAAAAACCGGAGGAAACCGTTCGGTCGACTGTAAAAATTACTGCAACATTTTATAGAGTTCAGCTACGTAAATAGTGAAAGGGCGAAGGGTTTACGCACTACGTGTCTAAAATATTGTTGGGTCCTGTTTACGCGTAGACAGGAACCGCAAAACACACTCACGAAAATAAATACTCGACACGGACTTTAGAGTCGCCTCCCCTGATAAAGCCATCCATTTCGAAACTTTTCCTTACATGTCCATCCGCATCAACAGCATTATATAATACATTAACAATGCATTAAATCTGTCCTAGTCATGAATTCTCTCCTCTCCCGACGTGGATATTAATGATTCGCCACAATAATGAGTGAGGCTCTGTAATTGCTCGCACAACGTGAAGTATTCATGCGTAATTGGTGAAGGTAGCGACGAATGAACTCACCTTTCTTCGCGTCTGCACGGAATTCGCCTTTCGCCAGAAAATAATTGAGCCCTTTCGGAACATATAATATTGACAAAGACGAATAAACAAGCCGTATTTTGAAATGCTAATTAGAGGCGATGTTTCTGCTTCTAAATGGTACAAATACCGTGTTCGCTGCAGGCGACTTCAAAAGGTCGAAATAATGAAATCAGTTAAAAATAGAGTAGACTGTTCTAGAAAATGAAATATATATAATATTAATATTCTTTATTTGCATGAATAAATTTTGTATATTATTTTTCAACTCTACATGAACTATTTTATAAAAAAATCATACATTTCTGTAAATATTCAAACAAAAGTATATATTGAAATATTGATTTTGTTTAGTCAGTACTTTTTCAGTAAAATATGTGTTCTTTTTTGTATAACGTCTATTTTTGTTTACAATCTATTTTATAACAAAACATTCAATAAATGGTTTAACGGTTGACAAATGACAAAAGAATATTGGATAGCGCCCCCGGCGGCTTTCCCTTAATTGCTAATTAGATGCTAAAGCTCATTGGAAGATCCAGTAAATTACTTCGCTTCAGTCGGTTAGTTGTTAAGCTATTATCAAGAATATTGATAGCTAAGTTATTTAGGTGTTTTTCTAGCCTATTTTGGTATCTGCTACTATATTTCATAATGGCTGTTTCTATTTGAAGATCCTCGTGTATTCTCCTGTTTGTAATGTACCATGGAGCTCCTATGATTCTACTTTTTTCGACTGGAATCTTTGTATAATAGCAATATTAGATTTGCTAGTACTTCCCCACAGCTGTATTCCGTAGGTCCAGACTGGTTTTAACATTACCTTATAAATCAGTAGCTTGTTTTCTTTTGAAATTTGCCAGTCTTCTCGTAGTAGCCTGAACTTAATTTCAAGTTGTTCTCTTTTTGCTTGGATGTGATCTTTCCAGGTCAATATTCTATCCAGATGCATACACAAATATTTAACTTTATTAGCTGTTGGTATAATTTTTCCGTTGATAGTCACTGGTGAGTAGTAGTCTTTTCTCATGGTGAAGGTAACATTCACTGATTTTGATTCGTTGACCTTCATTCTCCATTTTTGAAGCCATTCCTGTACTAAGTTCAAAGAATCTTGCAGATGATATGATGCACATGGTGCGTCTGCATCAGATGATAAAATTGCAGTATCATCAGCAAATGTTGCAACAGTTGTTTTATCAGTTAGAGGCATATCTGCAGTGTATAATATATGCAGAAGGGGTCCTAATACGCTTCCTTGTGGTACACCTGATTTGATTGGATGCAAATCTGTTACTACATCGAACACTTTCACTTGGAATGATCTTCCTGTCAAATACGAATTTAGTATTTTGTAAAAATTGTGTGGTAGAGAAAGGCATATCTTCAGTATATAATAAAATATGTGTTCTGGATTCATTTTATTTAATTAGCATAAAATCTATATGTTAATGTGCATATGTATATGCAATTATATTATATAAAGTGGCAGATAATGTGATGAGAATAAGAGATTTTTTTTTGTTTGTTTCAATCGCAGCATGAATATTTCATTTGTTGGTGAACAAGTGAAGTATTTTTAAATTAATTATTTTCTCATTAAAAACAGATCAAGGCAACACATTTCACTGCGCAGTGACCCGGCGCCTGCACCATACCGTCAAAACTAATTATCTATTTTACTTCGACTCTCCCATCGTTACATTACGCTCCTTTTTTTCTAATTACGGACTCAATTAGGGTGGTAAACTGCGCGCGATAATTGAATGCACCTTCGCAGTTTGATGAAGCGGCAATTCCAAATAGAAATAAATAAACCAACAACAACAACAACAACGACAAAAAAAGCAAACGCGCACACACAGTGAGAGGCAACTCTCCAACCAACCCCAGTCCCGAAACCGTGCCGGAATAAATTTCCGTTGCAATAGCGGCTGATATGCATAATGTTTGTATTTGGGTTGAGAGTTGTACATGATTTCAATAAAGCTTGCACAGCTTGTAACTCACCCGGATTATTTTTTACTTCAGTTTATATATATGTTTTTTTTTATTTATTTAATTTTTTCTAAATACTAATTAGTTTGCGGACGACCCGCATTTGTCTGCTTCGTACCCTAATAAATATTAATACAGTATAAACATAGAGAGTTGAAGCTGAATGTAAAGAGGCTGAAATGGCCCGAAAACTGTCATGTATCATAATACACCCCATCATTGTGTTACAAATATATATATATTTACATTTTTTTGTTTGTTTGTTTTCGAGTTTGCATTGTTTGTACGGTTTTTGAACTTTTACATCATGAATGAAACAACACGATTAATAAATCCCTTTTATGTTCAACCCTTTAATCGTGACGGCTTATAAAATGCAACTGGACATTTCGGATTCTGTACCTTTATTGATAGTTTCCCGGCTCGGACTGTAAAATTTCATAGACGCCGAGATTTCAATGTTCCGATATTAGTCGTGGACCGGATGGCATCCGGCATCTGGGGGGGGGCTTCCGGTTTCGCGCGAGGCACGCGGCTGCACTTCTGTTGCGTAACGAAATTCGTTCCATCGATTGCGAGTCATTAAGGGCCCTATTGAATTAGTGTAGGGTGCGATTGTGGAAGAAATTGGAGCCCGAATAACTTGCGAGCAGCGCACGAATGTCGTCTTCAATTATTCAGAATTTAATTACCGGTATGGCGGAGTGGAGGAAGTGTGTAAGGAAGTTGCTAATAAATTATGCGGTGTTAACACATCGAACACGGCGATTGTTGCATATTAAGTGATCGCAAACTGTTCAATCTCTAATCGAATTTGCATAACTCTGTTATCTTTCCATCTGTATTCTTTTTTAGTAATTCCAAGAAGTGATATAATCTTTTGTATTTACGGATAGGTTCATTAGAGAAACGTATGAATCGAAGTTGTTATGAATCTAAAACCGTTAAAATCGAAAAGTATGCAAAAAAAGAACGTAAAATTTATTAAGATAATAAAATCAAACAAGAATTGACGAATATATAATTTGATAATGATGTAACTACATACTTTTAATTTATAAAATATATTCACATAATTACGTAAATATTGTAACGTTTCATCTCTAATTACAATAATTATTGAAGTCGCAGTAAATTTTGAATTTTCAGATAATTCTAAATTGAATTGAATTTAATTATTACCAACGGTTTATTAATACTACGATGCAAATGCAAACATAATGAAACATATTTAATTGAATTTAATTAACTTTTGTAATGAACATTGCAATAATTTTCTTAATTCAAATATAAATTTAAATTGCTTTCTCGTATTCTTGATATTTCATTTCAATTCCAAAAGCCTTTTTAGTTTCTTCAAGATTATTTTCTTCTTTTGATTGCTTCCTATCCTTACATCCTTTACGTTATTAAAGTCAACTTAAATTGAATAAAAGACAAATTTAATCTTAATATAAACAATTACTTATATAATTATATCAAATATAAGAACAGGAGGAAAATTTAATTATATATTTCTATAACAATTTTGTAATAAATGTTGCAATAAATAATATTATTAGTTAAAGAAATAGCTGCAATTAATTTATGATTGTTTGCTTTTCATTATTATTACATTATGTTATATGAAATTTGGATACTATTGAAATTACGTGACAAAGAGAGGTTGATTCATCAGTTGAATAAGGGTTAAAATGAGTTTAACAATAGTATGTGTGTATTTTTCGTCTAGACTTTTAGACGAAGCGATGTAAATATTTGCATGGGATGAGACTTTTATTGTAGGAAATAATTGAGCTTCCGTGAATAGCAAAGGCATTGAATTGAGCTCTTGAAACGCAGCGAAGCGTTTCTAAGCAGTATAAACATTTTCGTTACCTTGGTGCAATGCTATTATATAAACAAGAACAAACTGTCACGAAATAAACTGCATTCGTCACTAAAAGCTCGTACGTTTGCTCTACTCTCACGACTGCAGTGAATAAAGGATGGAAGAGTTTGAGTGCGTGCCAATGGGGACGAGAGTTTCGTAACGTTTACTATGACATGCAGAAAAAAAAAGCAGCAGCAGCAAAATTGTTTTGGACTAAGTCCAATGCGAATGCAAATTCTTTAGTACCAAAAAAAAGAGAGTAAAAGAATCGAATAAATATAAGTTGGAGTTTTAAACGTATCAAATTACGTTTTAACGGTCGAGGCAAATATTTTCGCAATTAAATCTAATTCTTGGAAAGCCTTTTGTGGGGGAGAGAGACGGCTAATTGTGTAATACGTCACGTCCGGGAAAGAAAATCAATTCGAATAAAAATTCAATTCCTATTTATCGATGCCAATTTATTCAGCCCTTATGGCTTTCCAGTATCGGCGGATGCCAACAGCTCTCTTTCTCTATAGACATCTAAGGGTGAAATGCGATAGGGAGCGACGAGCGCGGCCTTAATCTCCGCTCAAAGCATTTCACAAACACAGATAAGCTTTCGCATTCTCCAGTATGGCACATTGAATATGTTCGCTGCCTTCCTCCGCATCATTAATTAACACGAAAATTTGTTTCTGATACAAAACTGTTATAGAATTGAGAACTTTTCATGCATCAAAGAAATGAATATACAGTAACATGTCTTGATTACATCATATTTTGGGGTGTGATAGAACAGATCATACACATTTAATTACACCTACACCTCTTTATACGGCATTTCGGCCCTCTTCAATTAAGGAATGTTTTCGATTTACGGCCTAAAATGTTTCGTTATAACGGCAAAATAAAACTTTTTTTCCATGTCGATATATCTACATGTTGCGCAAGCGCAATAATTGATTCCTTATACGGCTTTTCGCTTTGCGGCCAAGTAAAGCGAGGTATGGGTGTATTATTATCTATATACCAATCATTAGTTCAAAAATTTCTTACAAATTAAATAAAGAACCAAAAAACTTAGTCCTCCTTCTTAAACTTAAGAAATTTGTGAATCGAATTCCAGCTAAGCCAGATCCTCTTTACTGTCTTATACTTAGTGGAAAGATGTAATAGCAATGTTAAAAACAGCAACACTGAGAAGGAAAGTAGTGCATCAATATATTAATAAACAAAATAATTTGTAACAATTATTATAATATGATTAATTAATGATGATTATCAATATATGATAAAGTTTCTGTCCTTTCCTATCTTTCTATTAAGAAAAAACAATAAAAAATATGGTCATAATTATCTGTCAAATATTTATTTTAATAAATGTCATTAATAAGACAGTAACCACCTCTGAAAAAGAATGCATATTGCAAACATCTTTTTTTGAAAAAATTCTTCAGTCTGTAATTTTATTAAATATTGTTGTAACTGATGTTAATTAGCACTTTCTATTAAAATGTTTGATAACTAATGAATATAAGTAGTATTCATGATTTAAATTCCATAAAAGTTATGATTGGTATTAAAAAATTTGGTGATATCAATTTATTTTTGTCGGTTAGGAAAATTGGGGTTTATAAATATTTGCTGGGATTCGCGTTTTTTTCTCTTCCTTTATCATGTTTGTAAGCTTCTTTACATGGATTATTAAACTCGGAGGTTTCCGCTTATTTTTATAAAAGGGGAGCAAACGTATATTCCAATTGGAAAAGTATGCTAATAAAAGCGCAAACTTTTACAATCTAAGAAAATATCAAAAAAAGGAAAATGCATGAAATGAGAAAAACTGAAAATGGAAAACGATATAAATAAAATAAATTTGCTGTTGTCGGGTGTCGGTGAGTGTGTGCGGACAATTTCGGAATCATCGCACGTGTCGGAATTGATCAAATATTTAATTGACGCTGTAAAGCGGATGCCCAAATTGAGGGGATGTGTATTAAACGGAATGAAACCGGGTAATGCGGTGGATGTAGTTAAAAGCGGAAATAAAAGCCGCCGCTGTCCTAAATCTAACTAATGGATGACGACTAGGAACTAGATGGCGCAATTCCGAGCTCCGGATAAAACACCGACCAACCCCTATGGTCCGATCGTGTCCGATTTTATTTAGAAAAACACAGGGTTGGGGCTGGGTGAGGGTGAAGTTGGAGTGAAGAACGTTTTCCAAACATAATCGTAACCGTTTATTATTAATACCGATCCGTTCGAACGGATGATCCGGATGAATAAATGGATTTGATTTATTGCGTGGAAACAGAAAGTCGCCCATCTCCTGCGCTGCACTACTTATTTCCCGTCGGTCGCGTTTCAAAATTCATACTGCATTTCGTCGGAAAATCGTTTACGTTATTACGGCCTTCGTCGTCATCGTCTATGTGTTTACACAATTTTCTTATGAAAGTTTTATGACTCCATCGTCCCGACGTTCGCGGGGGCCACCCTCTTTAAACGAATCATAATGATCTGCTGCTACATCTCAAGTGAAAATAATAATAAAAGAAATAAATAAAGTAAATGGAGGAACGAACGCATCAAATTTATTTCTCAAAATATTTTTATGTGAACTAAAACTCAAAAGTTATTTTATTTACCGTGCAATTCCTAAAGGTAAACGTGAAATTGATATACAATCTCATATCATTTATTTATTAGGTTTTTCACATAATCCAAACAAATTGTAGAAGCTAAGCTCATAAAATATATTGTATATTTCTATAACAACTTTGATTCTGTGTTAATTATGAAATTCAACTAATAGTTACAATTTGTCATATATCGATAATACTGGGAGTTTTCTACTTTATTACCACAAATACCACAACTATTATATTTGGTTCTTTAAAAACTGACATCAAAACAGGACATAAACAAGCCAATTAAGAGCAGTACCGATACAGAACATAGTGGAAGGAGATCAGCTAGAAAACAGAACATGGCAAATTAATAGAGAACGGGATAAAACAGAAGAAGGGAAAAGAAAGAAAATTGAAGATAAATAATGAATAAAGATTAACCGAGTGGTTAAAGAGTCCCTGCATCACAAAAATCTGATGCGAAAGGTGCTGGTTCGAACCCCACTGCTGACCGATTTTGTCGGCATTTACAGGATGATAAAGGATGGAAAAGGTTGCAGAAATATACAAAATCAAGAAATGCAAAAGAAATTTAAAAAATACTATTATGATAAAACAATACTTGTCCCATATTTTGAAGAAATGAAGACCAGGAAAATCAGATAATAATTACTTTTATAAAGTTAAATGAAGGCGTCACCATGAGTTAAGTCAATATTTTGTCGAAATATTGTGTTAAATTTAATCAAAATTCATTTAATTTTATCCTTATTATGTAAATATGTGAAAGCAATGTACGAATGACGTAAAAGCAAATTAAAAATTGTTGAAATCACTCGTCGGTTTGTTTGCAAGAAACATCTATAGCAAAAATGGGAAGAGGAGTAAATAAAGTCCAGACAGCTATGGAGTACAATGAAACGGAAGGGCCTCGAGCTCATTCTGTGTAGCCGCATTCAGGTTAAAGTGATGCTACGTTTGACTATTTCAAGCTTATAAAAACCTCCGTTGTCGGGAAAACCCGTTTTTTCGTTGTTTCACAGCAACATCCGATCCTTTTTTTCATAAAAGTATTTAATAACAAAAAAAAAATGTAAATTATTATGTAAATTGACATCAATTTAAAACGTATTGTGAATTGCGCGGAATAATTTAACTAATGCGTGATATCAATAAATTTTTATTTCTATCGTGCTGCAATTGATATCCAATGCATTACCCAACACCCATTAAATAACGAATACAATATTTTTCATTACGTTTTTTTAATGCTTCGTCAGCGTTTGGAAATCAATTCGGAAATATATTGTTATTATCTTAACTGTTTATGGCTGAAATCATTTATGTAATTAAGTGCCACTTTTGTGCTGTATTTTGTAATCATTGCGAATGGTGATTACACTTTTAATCGATTTGATATAAATAATAGATGGAAATTTTGCAAAAAAAAAACATTGTAAGTTTGAATGTTAAAGTGAAAGAATATATAACTCTTTCACGAGATTTCTGAAAGGTATTATTGAATTAGTTACGATTTAGTTTAGATTAGTGAGTGTGTAATCAATACTTATAACTAAAGTACACCCTTACTTCGCTTTACGGCCTAGATACGTTCCACGAAACTTGGCCGCAAAGCCAAAAGCCGTACAAGTAATCAATTATTGCGCTTGCGCAAGATTGGCAATAAGTAGATATATAGACATGGAAAAAAGGTTTTTTTGCCGTTATAGCGAAACATTTTAGGCCGTAAATCGAAAACGTGCCTATTCAATTAGGGCCGTTATAGCGAAGTGCCGTATAAAGAGCGGCAGTATAGCGTATAATCTAACAACAACATTGATTTAATTCAACTGCTTTAGATCCGCAAGCTTAGTCTACATATACTACTTGATTTGATAGATGTAATTGCCCTCTCCCTCTCTCTTGAGAGTACAACCAAACCCTAGGTAATCTCTAATTATATATCAAATCCAAATATTAATGTTTAACAAAAAGTGGTTCAAACATTGGAAGAAAAACTCATAGAGAAATCAGAATCTTTGTGTTTTCGGTGAAATATGCAGCGATGTTATTGTGAATCGACGTAAACTGAAGCTTAAATCAAAATCTGTTCTTTAATATGTGAAAGAAGTGGATGCGAAATATTCATCAAATATTCTTACTTCGAAAATCTCGTGCATTGCATGTAATTTACGTAAATCTCGCAGCAAACTTGTCAATATCATTTGATGTTCTTTTTTTATTTATTCCTCCTTACTATGCTCATTCGTGCAGAACTTTTCCTACAATGTTACTTAGCGAAGATATTACATTAAAACTTATTTTGAGCGAAGACGAAGTTTCCTGCTTATTATATTTTTCTCTTATTAAATTTCTCTTGCCGTAATCGTAAATGCTGCAACTATGCTCATGTATTACGAAACAAGAGATACGTATATAATTTTGACATTTTGTCGCACAGGAACAACAGTTTTTAATAAATTAAAACATCTTTTACTTTGATAATGTTGCAACCAAGCTTATATATTACGATTTTTTTGTTGTTTCTTTCATGTAAAAGATTGAATACAACTTATATTTGATAATTATGGAGTTTACAATATAATTATAGAAGTTTTTAATTTGTTTTATAAATCAAAAGATCGTTAATTGAGTATGCAATTTCTGTTTTCTATAAATATTTAGGTAAAATCTTGTAAATACTTATTGTTTGTTTGTTAAGCAATGACTTTATAGATGGAGAAAATATAAGTTTTCAACAATTGTTTGTCTTTAATTAATATTAATTTTCAATTTCATTTACGTAAATATCATATAATTTATGAATTATTTTAAAATCTGAGAAGGATTTGCAGTGGGAAAATAACGTAGGAAGTGCGTTTCGCTTTGAATTGCAATTAGAATTCTGAAAAAAGTACGAGTGAAGTTTGCATAGGACGGAAAAGTAATTTGCAGGTTGCGTGTGTGTTTTTCTTTTCTCTCGTCCCATTTCTTCGTTTCCCTTTTCCCCGGCTTCGAAATGCTGGAAAATGACAATTTATTAATTAATTATTTGCCCGTAGGATGATTGATGTTGGTTCATAGGCAATCCAAGCGCGATCCGAATGCGAATTAAAAGCAGTTGCAGAATACTAATGAAGGGCCGAGAAAGTTTCGCGCAAATTAATGAACGGAATCGGAAAGTTCGCTTTTCGCGTTTCGGCCGGCGTATTTAAGGAGCGTTATTCGCAATTTAAGTAATTATTTATCGATGCAAGTGCGGATTACAAGTGTCCGTTTTATCCGGATAAAAATGTCCGCGGAAAGTTTCGGAATTGCGGAATTTATAATTCGACGGATGCAGTTGCTCGGATCGGAGTTTGGATGTGTAATTAAGGAAATTGTGTCCGTGCTCGCTGGAAATTATTTAAACTATTTGCCAATTTTGCAGTTTGCGCATTGATTGGATTATCTGGGATATCGGACCCGGTTTAATTGGTTCGAGGAAACTAATTTAAGCTTCAACAATGATAAATTTATAATGTACACACGCCACCTAACGTATATTTATGATGCACGTTCCGGACGTAACTTACCATGCCTTTTTATTTCATTTGCAGGTTGACAAATATGAAATACGAAATAAGTTGGATCGCAATTTTGTTCGCCACGCTTCTTGGTAAGTACACACACTTTTCTTCACATCAAATTTTACATCCTTACATAACAGCCTTAAACAGTTTTCTAATTCATGTATTGAACTAATAATCATACTTTTTTATCAGTTATTATTATTTATTTATCTGTAGAATAATATTACAAGAAGTTGTTTGAATATTAAGAAAATTATTCGCCTAACAGAAATCAATTAATATTAAGTAAATATAAGTATTTTATCCAATAATTTAAATTAAAGCAAATTGCAGAATGAATATTCAAATTAAATATTATTTATAACAATAATTATTAATTTAAATATAGTACTTAAAATGTTAATACTCATTATATTTATTGTTGTAAAAAGTTTGCGCATAAACTTTAACAGTAATAAAATGTAATGTGCCGTAATAAAACCCAAAATTAATTAATTTCAGCATTATATATGAAATTTCATAACGATGGGGTAATCTATAATTATACGTTATTTTAAATTATCCAAACATATTAAAATTAATATAACGTAGAATTATATATTAACTGCTTGTAATTTGCAATTAATCAAACATTGATTGAAAAATTTGAATAAAACTCAAAATATAAAGAAGAAAACTCCACTTAGTAACAAATATGATTGTTTTTTTAATATTTTTTTTCAATTATTGTTTACAATTTAAATAAATCTGGTTTTCTTTTCGAGTCTGTCTACAAAGTTTACAAAATAATACACAAAATCAGTATACTAAAATAATGTCTTTTTTAATTACAAACTTTCATAATTAAGTAATACTACACAATACTTTATTAGTATATAGATGGAAGCATAGCATCAGAGGAGAGTTACTTACATTGTAGCTTCGTGTAACTTAATGCAACTTCAAATTATCCTTTAACCATTAAATAGCAGAAACAATATACAGAGTCAACTTCAAATAGAATATAACTCGTATTTCAAATATAAATCGATTCGTCCAACATTTATATTCATATTATGATAGAAATATAATGTAAATTATATATGTATTTAACTTTTGTTGAACTGTTTTTTTTAAATTTTATCTAGTACTAATTAGTTTTCCAATACAGGCAGATGTAATCGCAACCAAAAAACGTCCGCATTAATTAACAGAATATAATTAATTGCGGAGTCAACAGTTAAAACTTGAAATTATCAACATGTTTATAATTAATGCGATAATTATTATGTGCGCGGATGCAGATCTGTACATTTCATCTGTACAATCTGTCGCGTATTTTTTTCGCTTCTTCGGAAACCGCAATTTTGAAACGGTAATTAATTGCGCGCTCCGCAGGACATCGTCGGTGGTTTTATTATGCGATTAAATGTGATTCAGTTAATGCGGATCCAACACCCCCTACCCCTCTACCCCCATACAAACACCTATATAGATTTTATCGCCTTCGGCGAAATGGTTATGCATATGGATTATTATGTTTCGGCAATTGTGGCTGCGTTTGATGTAACTTCCTATTGAGTTACAGCCGCCTGCATCTTGTCTACACGTGTGCAGAACGTCTGTCTAATTGCGGAATTCCGCATGCGACTCGATATTACGTAATGTCGCGTTTAATATTAATTAGTCTGCAAGATAAACGTCTCGGTTCTGCGTGCAGCAATAACATTCGAAGCGCACTTAATTGTTCCAACTAAAACACCGCTCGCATAAATCGATTCCGGAGGAACTTAATAACAATAAGCGTAAAAGGTCGTTAGTTTGCTGTCCTTATTAGTGCATATAACCATTCTTCATCCAGACACCGATGTCACACGTAAAGTGCGCTCGATTTAATTGCAACACGTAAAATGCACTCGCATCATCATCATTGATTCCATCCTTCACGTTCCTTCCCAGCGTTAATCAAAATTTCACAATCATCGATGTTAATCACGTTAAAACAATCGCATTTATCTTCGATCCATTATCATGCTTCATTAAATCTAATTAAAAAGTTTTAATTTCATCAGTTTTTTTTTAAATTATCCGCATTTTGTAAGATTTCAGCGTTGCAACTAAATTAGACAGTTATAAATTATTTACGAAATGACAGCTGTCACTTTCTATCAAGTAGTCACTTTGTTACGACCCAAAGCGTTGGTACTGCGGATGACCCAGAGCGTACCATCTTCAGATGCCATCGGTGGACAATGGCTGATATCGGGTCTGCATGCTTGATTTTGCGTGGGACCAAGAGATTTTAATGCGTATAAATCGCATAGTTCCATGTTTTCCTGCTCCCTTTTGAAGGATTCAACTCCTACAGACAGGCGATTTACAATTTGGGTCATTTTATTACAGCATAATATAAATGTAACATGGTTCTTAAACGTTAGTAATGGTCTTCAATTTTTCGAAATCTTTGGAATATTCCACTCTTAAATGCGAAAGAAAGGACAGAAAAACGTATGGCCAACAGCACTTTACAGCGTTTTATTTTAAATTTCTTCAATTTTTCATTATATTAAGTATATTTTCTGGTACTTTTTCTTGCAAAAATATTATTACACACACAAATACGTATGATGCAATATATAATCCTACATGTACCCAAAACCAATACATATTTTCATTATAATCATGTTCTTTATTATCATAAATAATGTAATTCAAAAGTACATAATTATTTATAAACAAAATAGTAATAACAACCAAAAGGATTTACATTTAGTGAGTTTGTAATTTAATTATAGCAAAAAACGATTAATCAAAATTAATTTTAAGAAATAGTATAAAATGAGGAATACATTTCTGGAATATAAGCAAAATGTAGAGGAAATTGTCCACGGTGTATATGTTAACTGCTAATAGGACTTTTTGGGAGCTTGAATGTTGAATGAAAGCGAGTTTTGTGGAGTTTTATATTGTTTAGTAGAATAGGAGAATGCATACTGGAATAATCAGGCTTAGGTAAACAAAAAATCCTTTGAAATATGCTGTTTTTTTTTCCGTGACAAATATATTATTTACTTAATCTTCTTAACAAATAATCTGGCTTTATTTTAGTTATTATTCAGGAATCCATTGCTTGAAATTCTAAACTATTTATGTAAAGAAATGCGGTTTTAAATTCAATCTGGTCTTTATAATATCCTTTAACAATTCTATTTTATTTAAAGTTTATATAAAGCTTTTGATTTTTAAGTGGGTTGAATGATAATTTATAAAAAAAAATGAATATAAATGAGTATAGTAGTTCACAAGCTATAATTTGCTTTATTGCCATAATCTAAATCTCATCTGGTGTTAGGTTTACGTGTAAATTAAGTATTATGTAGTATTACACTATACCAGTATATAATTTCCAATGTAAGTTTTTTCCCCCTCACTACGTAATGAGTAAGTATCGAATTAAGCTGATTCGAATCGCGGTAAACGAATTTAACGCGATTTGCATGTCAATGCGTTTTGCCACTTTCGTGCGGACTCCACTCGACCCACACTCGTTCCAATTTATCGGGGCATCATCGAAGCCCTTCCTTATCACGGAAAAGTTGGCGCGAATCGAAACAGATACTGAAAGCTTTCAGCTGAAAAGTATCGCGCATAGATTGTGAAAACCGCGGAAACGAAAGAACAGCGTGGGCGGAATTCGGAAAATAATAGAGTCTGCAATCATGCCATCAGGACATTAAGGTCCTATGATGGATAACTGCATAATTTGTTAATTTTCGCCGCACGCAATTCGCGATCTCGAAAGCAAATACCTACAGAATCGACGTTAACAAATGGACGCTGGTGCATTGTTGCATAACGGCACGTTCGTTCTACTCAAAATGAACATCCATTCCTTTTTTTTTGGTCGAATTTAAACATGAAATCGGACAAAATAGGACCAAAAACAGGCCTTATGTAACATAAAATAAACGTGAATAGTCTTCCTTTTTCCATTATTTTAGCGTTAAAAGAGCTTTGTTCTCAGTAGCAGTTAAATGATACAGCTTCATTTATTGAACTTGTGAAGTTTTCTTCAGTTAATTTCCTTTCATTTTTCTTTTCTAATAGATAAGTAAATGGTTTGCATTGTACTTTGTACAAATATGCAAGTTTATGATATGTGTATAAACATATGTTTTAAGCTTAGATTTTTTGAAATTTTGAACTGATTTGGGGGTCAGATTGACCAATCTTTGAGACTCGAAAGAAAATCGGCGATATTTACTGAAAGAATTATTACATAACAAAACGACCATTCTATTCGAAATGGACTCCCATTTTTCGTTTATTTTTTATCCAAATATGAAATGTAATTCGCGGATATTATGAATGCTGTAATGGAAGCACTCATTTAATTATTTTCTCTACGAGCAAATTTTTGTAAAATCCAAATGAAAAATGATAACGTTCGATCAGGGAAGCGTGTAATGAAACACCGCGCATTTCAGCGGAACAATTTCAAGTATTGTAATTGTATTTTCGCATCCGTCGTTCCGTTATGTTTATTTCGATTTGATTGCTTCTACTGCGAAAATATTTGCATTGAATACGTTTATTATATTATTTCTCCTCGTTGCTTTTTTTTCCCTTTTCCTATTATTTATTTTCTTGTTTATTCCTGTACATTTTCGTTTGGGATTTTAAACGTTGCTGCTCCGGCTCCGATTCGTTCGATATCCTTGGAAGAGGGCCATATATTTGCAGAATATGGGGCTCCACACATCCTGACACATATCGGTAAATATATCGCAACTTAAGAGATAACCCAGAATCCAATATTCCCGAATAAAGTGCTTAAATCAATATTGTTCCGTTCGCGATTCACTCTGCCTAATCAAATAGAATATATAAATATTATTCGCATTAATACATCTAAGGAGAATAATATTACCATTGAATTGATTTCGTACCAGTTTTGTAACTCTATAAACGGATCATCAGATGAATATCGGTCTTATATGATCTTTCCAAATATAAATGATGATGATTCTTAATAAGACACACTGGTATCGTCAGTGAAAGAAAGTATAGTGGTACCTCGATATATGGTTGCTCTAATATACGAGTGTTTTGAGATACGAGCGATATTTGCTTTGAGATGAGAGCAAAATTTGAGATTAACGAGGAATCGCACACGACACCTACAGATTCTCCCTCCTCAGACTAGATCTCCGCCTGTGTGCTAGTTTCCCTCGTTTTCGAAGCATTTTTGATAAGTTGGGTTCGCGTCTTTTTGCTTTTTGTACATTTACAAAACATTGCTTTGAGATACGAGCAATTTGATCTACAAGCAAGGTTACGGAACGTATGTCGAGGTACCGCTGTACTAGAAACTAGAAACAACCAAAATGAAATCAAAGTATATCTGTGAAATTGAACTAAACACATGGAATTGTAGAAGGTTTTGGATTCTGAGGTCAGTGATGCGCTGGTGGAAGCATGCGTCAGGTACAAATAACTCGTATTACAGTGCAAATTACTAGAATGTTAAGAGCTTTATGAATCTGTCAGATGATTTTGACACATTGACGTAGGAAGGATTTTCCTTTGACTATGGTTTATAATCCACCAGAACTGATACTAATGTCATCGGCTCATAAAAACCCAAGTACCTAATAAATGCGGAGATGAACAAACGTGTCAAAATAGTGAGATGGAGGGTCTGGGCACAGAAACTGACACATCAGCTGACAAAGATCTGTCAAGGTATAAACACGTTTGAAAGCACACGGTCAGAGGATCTGGTAACACACAAATGAACCGAATACACAGATCGCCCACAACCAACAACACCATCATTGGTACACACAGTGAAGAAATGAGCAAAGTTGAGGATACAGAGAATTCAAATAAACTTTTTTGCGTGTCATAATATCCACGTTTTGACACTGTTGTGACATCTATATTGAATATGTTAATAATTGCAGAATGATTAAATTTAATTTTTCAAATTTCACATAAATTACAAGCACATCAATAAATAACACGATTTTCCTGTCGATAGCAATAATTTATCAAACGTACGCATCGGAATATAGCAAACGCATGTGCCGCTATTTAAATTGATGCGATCGAATGAACAGTTGCAATTCCCTTATGTTAAGTTCAATTCCATAGTTTTAGCTCGGACAGATGTGTATGAAACTAAAATTATGTACGCCGATTTAATGAGATATCGCGGATTAATTTGAACACCGATGACGAGCATGTATATATTACGGTTGAGGTAACATGTGATTAGCTTTATTTTCGAATTAAACAAACCAGATCGATAATATTGCATGTTTACCGAATAAGTCGTAATTTCCGCAGATGCATGATCAATGGGTTTCGCGCGTTTTCAATGTATTTCACCCAATATTATTCCGTCTGTTATAATTGATATAGTGTTACAATTCATATTAATTCAATTCATAATCGTATATCGCAGTTGGGAAACATTTAATTAGATCAGTATTCTATTTGGAGAATATTATAATATTGCGGATGGAAAACTGCCTTCATAGTGTTTCTGAATAATATTAAATCGTGGAGTGTTCATAACTCATTTAGACTGCATCGGAATTTTAGGAGGCCTTCTAAATTCATACAGTCTCAAAGCAAATCTAATATTTGATTGCTCTCAACCAAGATTATTACACTTGCTAAAACGTACATCCAAGTTGAATGTATACTCAACTAAGTAGGTCACTAATATTTATTAATTTACTTAAATTGAAAAATATATATTTATGTATCAGTAATGCGAATGTTGTTTCCTTCTTCCATCAATAGATTATTGAATTTCCATTCAAGCTCAACGCGTTTATTTGCTGAAAGGTCTAGAATCGCCGCAACAGATTTTCCATTTTCCTGCTCTCACGTGTGAACCTATTGCTTTTCTTGGCAATCAATCCAATGATTCCGCTCCTCACGTTCTTTTCTACAGCCTTTGTGCTCCATTTTCATTTAATATTTATTGTTCTCCATACTCCCATTTGCAACTAAATCACGAAATTGATGTACTTTCTTTCACGACTTCTTACAACATTAATGAAGCTTAATAAAAACGTTTCTTTAAAGTAGACAGTAAATTAAGTGTAAATGATAAACGATGTTATTATACCAGTTTAACAGGTTTTAAAGAGCGAACGTTTTGCTTTAATTTGGTTTGCTCAACAATCAATTGAAGTAGCTTTTTTTTACAATGTGTAAACAAAAATAATTTCTTTAAGTGTCAATTATAAATGATACAAATATATCATTATTTACATATTAAAAAGTGAACATTTAGCTTTGATGAACTGTTTAAAAAATGCAATATTTCGGTTTTGTTTAATTGAATTTAAGATAAATTTACAAATATGATGAAGATTAATTAAAGTCTAATAGTAATAAGTTTCCATTGCTCAAATGTTATGTTATGTATACAATATAAACGAATTAGAACAGTTTCAAATACTTATATTTGTTGTTCTACAATATTTTGTTCCGCTGCCTGAATATTAGATGTAATATGAAATGAAAATTGTTGGAAAGTTTGGAAAAACTATATTACATAGGAAAATAAAATAGTTAAATCAATATTGTTTCTTGCAGGACCTGTTCTGTTTAACAAAGAAGAAAAAATCAAACTTTTGGAGAACGTATCGCATTAGACAGTTTAGCAAAGTTTTCCTTTCCTTGTCTCTAAACCCATAGCAGAGCAACTTTCCGGTCGGATGGAAAAGTTGATGGGCGCACGCATCCGGAGATCCGGAGGAAGAGATGCACCGCAAAGAAGGAATACTGTTATTTATTGCATTCCTTGTGTGTATGTATTTATTTAGCTCGTATTTTTTTGTGTTGCAATGGAATGTACGAGCTCGTTTGTGGCATATATGAATAGCCCATGCATTATTAACCGAATGGGACGCAACAAAAGTTGTGTGTTATCAACATACGGCTGTGGGGCATTAATGTGAAATACGGAATGGCATCGTGTATACTCCTCCTTCCTCCTATGCTCCGAGGTGAACAACTTAAATACTCTGCTGAGGAAAGTAGTTTTTCCCTGCCCTGCGCCTGAATAAATTATCGCCTTGCTTGTATCGTGCTCATGTGTGCCCCCTCATGCTGTGAGAACGCCCGACATTAAATATTTTTCTTTGAGCGTGACTTGCTTTTATATAAGTCTAAATTTACAGTGCAGGAAATCGAGAGCTTTTACTTCTATTTGCCCTGAAAGCGCGCCCTAATACCCTTCCAGACTTTCAGTATAAATACGTTTCACGTTTTAGCTATACCTAATATATGCACTTTTTAAAAGTTCCGCGAAAATGCATTTCCCCAATCTATTATTCTCTCTATCTGCTCGCTTATTGCATTTTCAAATTCTAATTTAACTCATGACGTCTTATGCATAATTTAACGATACAACTTATTACGTCATAAAAATCGAGTTTTCCTTTCCTTTATGTTGCAACACAGATCATTATTATTTATAATTTTTTTAATTATTCCAAATATTTCATTAAATCATACTTTTTTTTAAATTTACATCATTATAGAGGTATATCTATCATATTTTGTCATAATTAAGTCCTTATAGTACTTTCTTTTCGAATACAGGAAATTGTTTAATAACAAAAATTTTAAAAAAAGTTTAAAAATTAAAAATTTTAAGTAATTTTAATTAATTTTGGCCTATCTATCTTTGGAACAAATCGAATTTGGAAGGGAATAAATTTAAAATAAATATTAGCCGAGTTGTTAAAAGTCCTTGCATCACCAAAATTAGGTGCGAAATGGTGCTGGTTCGAACCCGTCTGCTGTTCGTTTTTCAGATCAGCAAAAATAGGGTAGGCTGTGATAATAAGGTTTAAGGAGTTGAACTAAAAGCGAGAGATTGTAGATGAAACTGAGGCCATTGCTATATTCTGAACTCAGTATTTTTAAATTGAAAATAAAAATAACGTAATTTAGTGCCCTAAAGGTTCGCAGAGGTCACATCTACATGCATATGCGATTTTATTAAATATAACAGAATTTCATTGCTCGGCAAAGTTCACGTTTCCACTTAAGCTCGAAGGGAATTCGCGCTTCTGGCCAACCGCCACGACCTTTATCAATAGGCAATAAATATAAAACTACGTTTTCGCTGACGTTGCGCAACGGGATTTCGTGTAATGTAAGAAATGAAATATAAAAAACGAAATGTGGGCGAAAAGAAAGGAAATAACGAAACAAGGCAGAGTTGTTGGATATTGCTCGGATCCCGTATAGATGATAAGTGCGGACGTAATGATCCCCGAAACCCGTGGAAAGCTTGATCCGTTTCCGAATAGCGTTTCCGGTGTAACCTACAGT